>JAZBGY010000510.1:12919-56540 GCA_037414755.1 Lydus trimaculatus | reverse complement strand
TAAACTGCATTACAAAAAAACACAATTAAATTTAGTATGCAACCAACAATGCATTGTAGTATTACTGGTTGCCTACACTAGCTAGTAATTTTTGTTTTATTTCAATAACAATGGTCCAAAATACACTTTAAAAGGTTAAAATTGCTTCAAATAGATTGCTATTTGTTCATTACAACAATATTCGCTTGATAAAAGCTGTAATTGTCGTATTAAATTGGTTACAAAGTTTGGGTGGGTATGCAACTAACAAATCATTAGTACACAGTAGTTTTACAAATTTAATTTTTGTGACTAAAGAAATCCAATGCTAATCCCCACTATTACCAACAATGGTTGGTATAAAATAACCGTACGTTAATTAGTTCTTGTTCAATTATAGTAGAATTCGTCAAAAACATGCCTTAGATTCAAATTTACCGCGTTGTGTCGTATTATTAGTTGCATAACTTAGTGCTAGAGGACAGTTTGTGTATAGGCAACCAACGATACTATATTCACATCAGGAAATATACAGGCTGTCCTTAAAGTACTGTAGTACGGTATTTCCCAATATACAAGTGATTTTTTCAACAAAATGGAAAAGAATGCAACTTAATGAAGTGCCAGTGTTTATCTAATCATAAATTAATTTCGTGGGCCCATTAAAGAATTGTACCGGTGGCCGACTTCGCTCTTGGCGGCCCTGGTCACGGCTCAGGAAGACTTATTGACTCTTATAATCTAAATCTAATAAAACGCCATCTTTTAACAATACTCAGATGCTTTTCAAATGAGTTTCATTAAAAAGTAAATAAATTTGAAAGTCAATTATTGCACATTTTATTGATTAAATAAACATTAAGTACATGATAAAATACAAAAAGGCACTTTAATACTTATTACTAAGTAATTCTACTATTTAATCATTATTTGGTCGTTTAATAACACCCCATTTCTCAGCTAATTGTAATGAATTTTCTGCTAAATCAATAATTTTCTTCTTTTGTTCATCCATTGGTAATTTACTTAAAGCCATTAAAATCTCCATAATATCGGTTTCTATCAATTTCTCAGTTAATTCTTTTGATGATTGTATAATATTATTAATAATAGTTAAACCACGATATTGTATACTACCACTATTATTTGCTAATAATATATGAAATGCATCTAACCAATTTTTCGAATCGAAAATTTTTTGACAACATTTCAAACTTGTATTTGTTAAAATAGCTAATGCACCACTAGATGCCATTATTGTATCTAAATCATCATCTAAGATTAAACTAACTAAGAATTTGATACGATCATTTTCACCTTCATAAACTTGTACAACATCCGGTGACATTGTTAAATTACATAAACATTGTACAGCTGCACGACATAAATATTGATGATCCTCATACATATAATGTTCGATTTTTGATAAACCACCCTCTTTGAGTATACGTTTCCTAGCTGTCTCATCCACTTGTGCTATATTACATAAACCCATTAATGCTTCGAAATTCTCTAAACCACTACAATCCGGATGTAGTAAACTTAATAATGGTCGGATTACTTCTAATGACCGTTGTCCGGGGAAGGCAACTTCCGGGTTTATAGTAATAGCAATCCTTGCTAATGCTTGTGATGCTTGTCGTTTACCTTTTTCGGTATTATTCGAAGATAATTGTAATAAAACTTTAACACCACCTTGTTGGACGACAATACCACGTAATTCTTGTTCACTACAAAATGCATTAAATACACGTGAAATTAATTCACATGAATTCTTCGATTCCGTTTTCGATAAGGCTACTAATGCTGTTGTAAAACCACTACGACACAAAATACAGATACGTTTTATAATAAAATCATTATCATCAAATTCATGTTCTTCAGGTATATGTTGTTTGGCAAATTTGGCTAATTCTAACATTTCCGGGATGATTTCTTGTTTCTCATAAGCATTACATAAATTGACTAAAGTGGTGATAACACCAAATAGACAACTTTGATCATTTGTTTTAGCTAATTCAATCATTGATTGTAAAGCAGCAGAATCTTCAATTAATTTCTCTTTAACTTCAGCATCTAAAGTTAGATAACTTAAACCTTCACAAGCCCATTTCCGTATATCTTGATCTTTACTAGGGTTTAATAGGAAACGCCGACATGCTTCGGCTAATTTCAAATTAGCACCATCACTGAATGGACGCATTGTAGCATCCGTTCCACTACTACTACCTAATTTGCATAAACCAACCAAAGCACGGACACGTATCCCATCATCTTTAGACGTTTTATATAAACGTTTCAAGATCTCCACACCTTGTGTTATGATAGTTTTAGCTTTATCCTGTTTGGAAGCGGCTGCTATTAAGCATTCACATGCGACTTTTTGTTGTAGTAGATCATCATCAGTATTTGCCATCACTAGAATCATCTCAATTATACCTTCTTTACTTATGATGGTATTGCCGATATCTAAAGGTCCGCGTAAGAGGGATGTTATTGTGACTACACAACGGATCTTACTCTCGATATCCGGTTGTAATAGTTTATCACGGATGAAATCTTCGATTTTTTGTAAAAATTTCGTTTTAGCTTCATCATAATACATATTCTCATAGATACGTGCCAGGCATACGGAAGCAATCGTACTAGTTGATTTCGTTATATTCATTGAACTCTCAAAATGAAATTCGAGTAGTTCGGAGGTACAATCTAATAGTCGTTTAATGCCGTTTAGTTCGATTAAACGTTCCGCCCAATTTAGGGCTGTATAATGGATGTTTTTCGTTAATAATTCAATAATAGCATCACGTCCTAAACCGGTTAATGCTTGATTATTGATGGAACAACATAAACATGTTAGAATTGTATCAATTTCGGTTTGATATAATTCACATAATTGTGGATTAGGTTTTTTCGTATCATCATGATTATCCATACCAGATAAACTATTTAAGATGATTTGTATGCAATATTGTGTTGCATTCACTTGTTGTTCATTATTAGAATCGATTAATTGTAAAAATGTTGGTATACCACAAATTTTTAAGACGTCTATTGTTTGTTGTGGTGTATGTTTACATAATTCCCCGAAAATTCGTATGATATTGATAGAAATTTGTTGGTTTTTTTCAATTTTTAATAATTGTTGTAGTTTTGTCAAAATTTGTGTTTTCTTAACAATCAATTGACTACCACAACGTTCTCTAGCTAAAACCAATAAATTCTGTACGGCTATTTCACGTTTCTCATTAGGTTCCGATGGATCAAACAGTAAATTTGACATTTTATCGATTTTATTCGTTATCTGTGAATTCTCTTGTAAACGTTCCTGTACGATACGATGTAAACGTTGTAAAATCGGTTGAATTTCACGATTATTTGGATTATCTTTGAAGATTTGCGTTGCATCCCGATAGGCTTCTTCATATTGTTCCAAATGTTCATAAGCTTGACATCTACGATATAATGCTTTTGGATCATTTTTAATGATATTCAAACATTTATTACAATCATCCAAAGTTTGTTGATATTGTTGTAATTTTAGATAACATGCAGCTCGATTTTTATAATTTATAGCTAATTCATTACCGTTTTCTTGATGGTTTTTTATTAATAAATCTATTGATTTTGTGTAAGATTTGATGGCATCTTCGTATTGATTTGTTTTGAATAATTCGTTGCCTTTTTCTTTAAATTTTAATGCTTCGGCTTGTTGTTGTTGTTGATCACTACCCATTTTTGGACTACACTAAAACACGACGTAATTCAATACAATATGATTCGCTGGAATGGTTCGGTGTTGGTGTATTTATTGAGTTGATCGAATGTTCTAGTTAGTGGCTAAATTTAATCCGTCTTTCTGGGGTCGATATTTATAGATTTTGACGATCTGGAATTTTAGGTTAAATTTTTAGTTAAATACAACGTTTAGAGACATCTTGTGAATTATTCTAGAAATACCACCTGTTTTACGGTTTATTTTTGTAAATTTTTACAATCATTTGTTTTTTTGTAAATTTGGGGCGTAAAGTGAGGTTATATTTTTCTTATCAGTTATATTGATTGATTTTTTTGTTAATTATATCAATTATTGGTTGTTTTTCTTCAAAATTACTAAAATTTCTTTATTTCTATTTGTTTCAGTCCTAAAAAATAAGGTTTTATTGTTAATTAAATTGATCACTTTAAAAATAATTGTTAATTTACTTTTATGTTGATAGGTGGCGCATTTTGCATTTTTGTTATTAACTTCAGTATTATTGGTTGCCAACTTAAATTGTTTATATGGTTATGTTTAAAGCAATGTTGCCGTTTTTCGGATATTTCTCCAAATGACGCGGGTAAATTACAATTTCGGGTAAAAATCGTAAATTTTACAATAATACATAATTTTGCATTATCATTTAACGATAGATAAGAGGGACTGTGAATAAAATGATTTATTTTAATTTTTTTTGACAAATATGCATTGTTTTCTCAACAATTTTTATTTTCTGAAAGAAGCCTTTTGTTACACCACCACACCTGCAATAACCTGAAAAAAAAGGCTGAAAGTGCAGTTTTTTTAAATTGGAAGGTATATTACCAGTTTTTGTTTTGAATTTATATGTCCAGATATTTTCGGGTATTTCCGTTGAAAATTGCGAGAATTAAGTTGTGACAAGTTCGGCAACACTGGGCAAAAGTATCAATACAGAGTGGAGGTACAGTTGATTCATAAAATTTTCACGGACATAGTGGATTGAAGGTGTAGCTATTTTTTTGTATTTACACAATACGATTTCAATTATTGTTGGTAGAGGGTAGGTTTGAAGCAAAAAAAGAATAGAAATCTAGTTAATAGTAAACCTGTTTGAATAGCAGATTTTTAATTACCCGCCTTATTATAACCAATAAGGATGAAGTTTTTAAATTTCGTTCTTATTATTACAAGTTGATCAGGAAACCAATAGAGCGGCAAATTCAAATCTTTCACCATCTTATTTCTTCAATTTTACTAGTTGAGTACCAGAAAAAAAGAAAACGAAGACGGTTAAAAGATTAGAAAACTCTCTAATAATGATGAATACAAGCAGAAAAAAGAAACAAATTTAACGCCTCCTTAAAACCAATAACAAAGTTTTTAAATTTCGCACATTTTATCACAAATCATACACATTATCTAAATGGTGACATCTATTTGCCAATTATTGAATTCTTTGACGTAATTGTAATTACATCCCTATTTTGTTATAGAATGGGCTACTTTTAAACAAAACGTTCATGTTAATAGCACCATCTGTCAACAACAATTGTAATTAATTGTGATAGGTTTTCCCCCGATTCTAGATGATGGATTTTGTTACAACACAATTGGGATGATGGAAATAGAAAAATTTCGAATTTTGCAAACAATTTATTTAAATAAGTTAGTGCTTATGAACAATTTATCTCTCTCTGTTTTTTTTTTTTTTAATTAACATTATCTATTTTTAATAGGGTTTGTTTTCTTATTTGTTTCTTATATTAATTATTTAATAATTATAAAGCTTTATTTTGGAGTACTCTCGAATATACAGTCGAATTTTGTTCACACACACATACAATCTTGATTTTGATTTGTCTCTCTATTTCATTTGTCAATTATTTGGTAACAAAATTCTTTTTTTTTTTTTTGTTTTTTTCTTTCATATAAATTCAACTAGTCATTAGGTAATTCTAGAAAAAACAGAAGAAGCATTGTTTGTTTCTTTACACAAGAGGTAGAAGAAATTCTTTGTCTCCAATCATCATCAATCACCAAAAGAAACAAAAAATCAATCAACCAATCAATCAATCTACATGAAAAATATTCGAATTTGTGTGTTTAGAAAACAAAATTTGTTAAAACATCTAACAATTCATCAATTAACTATAATTAATTAATTAATTAATATCAACAATAAGTACATAGTTGTAAATTTGCAAAAATTCAACTAACACACTATTAAATTATGGTGGTTGTTTTTTTTTTTGTTTTTTTAAATAAATATTAAAATTATAAACAAATAATATCAAGAAGGAAAAACACTAGAGAAATGACTAAAAATTATTAACTTTTTCGACCAGGTTTTTCCCCTAAAACAACATTAAAAATTTGCAATATAAAATAAACAAAACAAAAAACAAAACAAAACAAACAAAATACAAAGACTAGATGATTACGTTTTAAAGATGATAACAATAGAAAATTACAATCACACAATACAATTAAACTTTTCTTTTTTTTTTAGAAAAAACAAAACAATAATAATAATAATAATAGTAATAATAAAAGCAAATTTGTCAATAAATTATTTTATAAATAAATTGTAAATTAAATAATTAAAACAACTATAATTTTTATTGTTTTTTTTGTTTTTTTTTGTTTTATTATAAATGTGATTTCTGTCCATCTTGTTCATAGAAGAGAACATAAGCTTCACCACTAACAATAGATTTAGGCGAAATCGGTGATACTCTGGAAAGTTAACAACAACAAAAATTAAATCAGTATTGCAACCAATTCAAAATCTTCAATTTCTTAAGGAATATTAGGAACTAAAATTCTCAAGAACGTGTATATCACTTTAATAGTCGCATCTTATTGTAAAAACAAAGAAAAGTGTTAACTTTTTTCCTCGTTTCTTGGATTTAGAGGCAAGCAGTTGTCTTTGTTTTTACACTAACTATTGAAATATCACCGCGCACTTAAAATTCTTACAATTAAAACTTTCTATTATCGCTTAATCTCGTTCTAACACACAACAAAATGTTTCTTTATTATTTTGGACGTTGAATCCGAGCACGGCCGAAATACGTCAAAAAGTTGTCACGAGTAGATTAGTTGCTCTAGAACTAAGATGGTTAAACAAAACGCCTTTGTTGTTTTCCCATTCAAATTTTTCGTAAAAAAAAGAATTTTAGTGTAAAAATAAGAAAGACTGTTAGCCTGTAAATACGAGAAACGTATCTCAACTTTTTTTCCTCGTTTCTTGTATTTACAGGCAAGCAGTTGTTTTTGTTTTTACACCAACTAATGAGATGTCACTGCACACTTAAAATTTTAACAATAGACTGCAAAAGTGATGACGTCAAATGACACTGTTGCTATAGTATTGCGTTCCAAACAAACCAAAATTTCCATATAACCACATATAACCTAGCTCAATGAAGTTGATTTGTTTGGAACTCAATACCATAGCAACAGTGTCATTCGACGTCATCACTTTCGTACTCTATTAAAACTTTCTATTATCGCTTAATCTCGTTCTAACACACAACAAAATGTTTCTTTATTATTTTGGACGTTGAAATCGAGCACGGTCGAAATACGTCAAAAAGTTAAGAGTAGATTAGTCGCTCTAGAACTTAGATAGGTTAAAGAAAACGCTTTTGTTTTTTCCTATTAAAATTTTTAGTGAAAAAAAGAATTTTAGTGTAAAAATAAGAAAGACTGTTAGCCTGTAAATCTGAGAAACGTATTTCAACTTTTTTTCCTCGTTTCTTGTATTTACAGGCAAGTAATTGTCTTTGTTTTTACACTCACTATTGAAATATCACCGCACACTTGAAATTCTTACAATTAAAACTTTCTATTATCGTTCTAACTCGTTCTAACACACAACAAAATGTTGCTTTATTATTTTGGACGTTGAAACGAAGCACGGCCAGAATACATCAAAAAATTGTCAAGAGTAGAATAGTTGCTCTAGAACTGAGATGGTTAAACAAAACGCCTTTGTTTTTTCCTTATCAAAATTTTTAGTGAAAAAAGAATATTAGTGTGAAAAATAAGAAAGACTGTTAGCCTGTAAATCCGAGAAACGTATGTCAACTTTTTTCCTCGTTTCTTGTATTTACAGGCAAGTAGTTGTTTTTGTTTTACCACTAACTATTGAGATGTCATTGCGCACTTGATTAAAACTTTCTATTATCGCCTAATCTCGTTCTAACACACAACAAAATGTTTCTTTATTATTTTGAATGTTGAAACCGAGCACGGCCGAAATACGTCAAAAAGTTGTTAAGAGTAGATTAGTTGCTCTAGAACTGAGATAGGTTAAACAAAACGCCTGTTTTTTCCTATTAAAATTTTTAGTGAAAGATTAGTGTAAAAATGAGAAAGACTGTTAGCCTGTAAATACGAGAAACGTATGTTAACTTTTTTCCTCGTTTCTTGTATTTACAGGCAAGTAGTTGTCTTTGTTTTTACACTAATTATCGAAATATCACCACGCACTTAAAATTCGTACAATTAAAACTTTCTATTATCGCTCTATCTCGTTCTAACATGCAACAGAACGTACGTTTCTTTATTATTTTGGATGTTGAAACCGAGCACGGCCGAAATACGTCAAAAAGCTGTTGAGAGTAGATTAGTCGCTCTAGAACTGAGATGGGTTAAACAAAACGCTTTTGCTTTTTTCCTATTAAAATTTTTAGTGAAAAAAAAAATAGTGTAAAAATAAGAAAGACTGTTAGCCTGTAAATACGAGAAACGTATGTTAACTTTTTCCCTCGTTTCTTGTATTTACAGGCAAGTAGTTGTCTTTGTTTTTACACTAACTATCGAAATATCACCGCGCACTTAAAATTCCTACAATTAAAATTTTCTATTATTGCTTAATCTCGTTCTAACACAACAAAATGTTTCTTTATTATTTTGGAGGTTGAAACCGAGCACGGCCGAAATACGTCAAAAAGTTAAGAGTAGATTAATCGCTGTAGAACTGAGATGGTTAAACAAAACGCTTCTGTTTTTTCCTATTAATATTTTTAGTGAAAGAAGATTAGTGTAAAAATAAGAAAGACTGTTAGCCTGTAAATACGAGAAACGTATATTAACTTTTTTTTCCTCGTTTCTTGTATTTACAGACAAGCAATTGTCTTTGTTTTTACACTAACTAAAAAAATTTTTTTATTAATAATCATACCTTGAATCGTTGTATTCATGCCACATTTTTGAATACGGATGTCGACAATATGCTGTATAATGTCCACTATATGTTGTACCACTATGATTTGATACAGCATATAAATTATATCTACATGATGATGATAATAAATTATTATTATCAGCTGCATAATTACTCATATCTAAACCTTCTAATGGGAAATCAACTGTTACACTTAATTTACCACGAAAACGTTCAGCCAATGAGAAACGTTTCAAATCTATCAAATCATAAAAAAATTAAGGAAAACAAATTAAAATAATTTTTTTCAAATTTTCCAACCAATCAAAATCAAATTGCTATAACCACCAATAAGTAACTATTGGTAATCCACAGCAACTTTGATTTTTCTCTTTTTTTTTTAATCTCTTTTCAATAGAAGTTGCTATGACAACCAATGGTAACTTTACTATTAATTCATCGAATGCATAGCCACTTTGATTTTTTATGTTTTTTGTATTATAGAGCAAAAAAAAGGATACGTATAACAAGAATTTTGGGGAATCGTTGTATTGTAAATGATTTTGTACATTTTCTACGTTCTTTACATTTTGAACATGTTGGTTTTTCATCACCATCTAATGTTTCTTCACGTGTAAATGAATCTAAACATTGTGATAAACGTATTTGTCCAATACGTTGTGGTATTGGTAATGATAAATCCCAAAATGGATCAAATGTAACACTACAATGTCCACAATATGTACATTTTAATGTTGATTTTAATTGTCCAACAAAATAATCAACAATTTTCGAATTATCCATTAATAAATAATGTGACCATGATTTGATTGATTTATCATTATCATTTAATTGATTATATTCAAAATCATTTATTATTGGTAATTTTGTTTTATTTATAATACGATTAACATCTTCATGTAAACCTTCTAATAAATAACGTAGAAATTCTTGTGCATCTTGTTGTGCATAACCAATAAATCTTGGTGCATAACGTTGTATTTGATTTTTTAATGGTTGTGTATTAATCACATTACCATTAATTTTATCTTTTGACCATAATTCTTTTATAACTTCAACAAATGAACGTATCAATGTACCTTTCATACTTGATATTGTTACATTTATATCATTTAAATATTCATCATTTAATAAATATTCTAATAATAATTTTGTATTTGATAAACATTGAATTACTGAATTCATAAAACATGTATTACCAATATTTTTCAAACCATTTAAACCTAATTGATTTATTGATGGTGTTGTTGTTTTTGTTGTTGTTGTTGTTGTTGATTCTAAACCAACAACAACACCATCATCATCATCATCATCATCATTATTACTAATATTATTACGATCAATTGAACGTCTTGTTAAACTATTACTATTACTATTATTACTATTATTTAAACTATTTGGTGTTGTTGTTGATAATAATAACGATAATTTGGGCGATGTTCCAGTATCCTAAAAATAAACAATAAAATAACGAATTAATTTAATTCAATTAAATAATAATAATAATTAAAACACTAATTAACAAAAACAATTCTAACAATTGTTTGAAAACCACCACCACTATTTTTATTATTATTATTATTATTATTATTATTATGGTTAATATTAAAACTACTACATAAACCGATTATAAAACCATAAACCATTATAGAAATTGAAATAAACCACAATATAATTATTACAAGATTAATATCCATAATTTCATGAAGATAGCGATGGATTGGGGCGTATTTCCAATACGATCATCACCACCACCGCTACCAACATTTCTATTTGTCGTTTTGTCTAATTGTAGAATTGTGGTTGTAGTTTCGAGTAGATTTTTGCAAAAAGTTACGTCATTTTTGTCTTAAAATAAATTCATTCTATCCTCTCTATTATTTGTTGTTAGTTAGAAAAAGATAGAATGAATGGTTTGTTTTTCTTTGATTATATAATTTGTGATAAACGTACCGATTTTTTTATTGTTTGTTGATTATTAATTTTCTTTTTTGAATTTTGTTTATTATTTTGATTTAATGTCATTTTATTTTACATTTTTTGATTTACTACAAATACAATAATAATAATAATAATAATAATAATCAAGTCGACGATGTCGTAATTATCTAATGATGCTTTTTCTAATTATATAGGTTTTTAAATATGGCGCTTTATTCTAACCAATTAGAATAGAGATTTTCAAATTTATCTCTTTTCATCACCAATCAATATGGATTCAATAAGCGTGACGTAATATAGCGGGAAATTTAAATTTTTTGCGTTATTTTTGCCAATTTTTTTTTTTGTACAAACAAACTATTAACAAAATATGGAAAAATTTACTTGAAATTTTAGAAAATTTGTATAAAACTAATTAATTTCAATTTAACCTACTTGATTTTAATTATAAAAGTGGTGTAATTTTTAATTTCGCTCCATTTTTATAACCAATCAAATATTTGATAGTATTCTACTGATTCGTGTTTTTATAGAGTGAGAAATTCAAATTTTACAATAAACAACGAAAGTGATGACGTCAGGTTGCTATGATGGCATTACGTCAATTTTATTAAAGTGAGGTTATATGATGGATTTCTTGATTTGTTTGAAATGCAATGCCATAGCAACAATGTCACCTGGATGTCATCGTTTTTTTTTAATAGTGACGCATGCGCTTTAATAGCAGCTTAAGCCTCGTTCAGACTTTTCAAGTCGCTTGATTTCAAGTTTGTGTTCACACATTAACAAGTCAATTGTATCAAGTAAACAAATGAAATGTCATTAAATAGGCTGTTATTTCAGTATCGAACATGAATTTATTTGTCATATTCACCTAGTTGGTTTTGATTTACTTCCACAGAAACAATTCATACATTTCAAGTTGGCATTCAAGTCTGGTCAAATCAAGTAAAAATTAGGTTCACACTTGTCAAGTAGTTTCAAGTTATTTAAATTCAAGTAACTTGAAAAGTCTGAACGAAGCTTTACTTATGCATGTGTAGATCATTGAAAATTGGAAAATTTGTCAAATTTAATGATGTGCACATGCGTAATAGGTCTCTAAGACGGATGTAACACTATTAAAAACGACAACGAACATGGCCTTATTGCTAGTAAATATCGCAATCACTGTAAAGCCTCGTTCAGACTTTTCAATTTACTTGAATTCAAGTAACTTGAAACTACTTTACAAATGTGAACCTAATTTTTTCAAGCGACTTGAATTCAAGTAACTTGAATAGTCTGAACGAGGCTTGAATGAATAAATAAACGAATACTCAGGTTTAGTTTAAATTTCGCGCCTCTTTATAATCAATAGAAAATTTCGATCGTATTTCACTGATTGGTCTTTATACTAGAATAGAAAATTCAAAAATTTTTTTTAAATAATTCGTATTTTAGCGCCTTATCAAAACCAATAGAAAATTAGTTATTTTCAAAAATTTCTATCACCAATCAGAATTCGGTTGATATTCTCTGATTGGTTAAAAACACCAACGAATTTCAAATTTACACAATAAACAAGAATTATTCCAATTAATTTATCCAATAGAAATAACTTACTGTAATTGATAAACCTAATTTATTGGTCAGTAAGCGCGTAATAGAGCGGCAAATTTAAAATTTTGTTTATCACATTTTTATACTTCAAAAAATACAACAATAAATTTTTGAAATATTTGTTAAATGAATAAACAAATTTAAATGTAGCGCCGTATGTAAACCAATAGAAAATAACTATTTCAAATTCCACAAAATTTATCACCAATCAAAATTCAACTGTTGTTTTGATTGATTGATTAAAAAAAAACGCGCCAATTTCAATTCTAATAATATACAAAAACAAATACTTTTTTAAATAAATTAAAATTTACCGCCTTTCATCTCTAAACCAATAATAATAGCATTACACGGATTCTATCACGAATCAAATATCAACCGCTATACTCTGATTGGTTGAAAACAGCACGAATTTCAAATTTACACAATAAACGCGTAGGTTAGAATTTTATCCAATAAAAATAATTTACTGTAATTGATAAACATAACTGATTAGTCAGTCGTAATAATGTGGGAAATTTAAAATTTTGTAGAATTTTTATATCTCAAAAAAATAAGGCAAAAAGTTTTTGAAATATATTCAAATAAATTAACAAATTTGAATATAGCGCCTTATGTAAACCAATAGAAAATAACTATTTCAAATTCCATCCAATTCATCACCAATCAGAATTCAACTGTTGTTTGATTGATTGATTGGTTGAAAACAGTACGAATTTCAAATTTACACACAATAAACGCGTAAATTAGAATTTTATCCAATAGAAATAATTCATTGTAATTGATAAACTTAACTGATTGGTCAGTCGTGATAGACTGGGAAATTTAAAATTTTGTAGAATTATTCGTATTTATCACATTTTTATATTTCAAGAAAAATAAAACATCAAGTTTTTGAAATATTTGTTAAATAAATAAACAAATTTGAATATAGCGCCTTATGTAAACCAATAGAAAATAACTATTTCAAATTCCACCCAATTTATCACCAATCAAAAAAAACGCGCCAATTTCAATTCTAATAAAATACAAAAATTAATAATTTTTTTAAATAAATTAAAATTTACCGCCTTTTATCTAAACCAGTAATAATGGCATCAGACTCATTCTATCACCAATCAAATATCAACCGCTATCTTGTGATTGGTTGAAAACAATACGAATTTCAAATTTACACAATAAACGCGTAAATTAGAATTTTATCCAATAGAAATAATTTACTGTAATTGATAAACTCAACTGATTGGTCAATTGTGACAAAGTAGGAAACTTAAAATTTTATAGAATTACTCATGTTTATCACATTTTTATACTTCAACAAAAATAAAACATCAAGTTTTTGAAATATTTGTTAAATAAATAAACAAATTTGAATATAGCGCCTTATGTAAACCAATAGAAAATAATTATTTCAAATTCCACCCAATTTATCACCAATCAAAAAAACGCGCCAATTTCAATTCTAATAAAATACAAAAATTAATAATTTTTTTAAATAAATTAAAATTTACCGCCTTTCATCTAAACCAATAATAATAGCATCATACGCATTCTATCACCAATCAAATATCAACCGCTATATTGTGATTGGTTAAAATTAGGGCAATTTTCAAAATTTACTTATTTTCTAACAATTAATATTAGAATTTGTTAATTTTGTTATTAACAAACCAAAAAAAAAACAACAACTTACACTAACTTTTTTGCTGATTTCCTGATTATTACTACATCCTTCACTAATATTATTAGAATTAATAGAATTACAATCATCTAATTCATCATTATTCTTATCACCATTTTGTTGTTGATAATCTTTAGATGGTATATATGATGCAAAATGATTAATACGTGACGTATTCTTTAATCTATCATCATCATCATCATTACTACTACTACTACTACTACTACAACCATTTTCAATAATTGTTACAATTGTACGATTATCATTAATTTGTTTATTAATCATTTGATGATGATTTTTTACTTTATTATTATTATTATTATTATTTTGATCTTGTTTTTTAAATAAATTCTCACTAATTTTACTAATTGGTGTTGTTATTGTTGTTGTTGTTGTATCAAAATCACCATTTTTTGTACAAATATTCGATGATTTATCATCAAATTTTTTACGTAAATCAGCAACAGATTGTATACGATTATTACCATTATCATCATTATTAATTAAATCATTATTAGTATTGTTAGATAAAATCAAATTTTTTGTTAAATTCAAACCATCATTTATTACCTTTTTATTTTGTTTTAATGATTTTGTTGATGATGATGATGATGATGATGATTCAACTGGTGGTAAACCAATATCATTGATTGATTTCGAACGACCAATATCATGATTTTTTCTATTATTATTATTATTATTATTATTATGGTAATTATTACGTTGACATGCCGGTATATAATTAGCAGGTGAATATTTATTTCGTAATTCAGCAACTGATTCAATCACATTAACAGATGATAAACGATTATCACGTGTTAATGAACTATCCCGCCTTATTGTTGGTGATATTGAACTATCACGTGATACAGAATCACGTCGTATTAATGATGTGGATGATGATGGTGATAGAAAATCACGACTTTCTTCACGAAAACGTGTAGTAACGCCATCTTCCGTTATACTACCAGACCTACAAAGTGGGGTTATGTTACAAACAATTTTATTAATTTTTTTTTTAAATAATTAAGATAAGGATAACCTGGAGAAACATCGTCTACCATCCGAATCTGTATAACTTCTTGTTGTGAAACGTTCACTATAACTTGATGTAATTCGTGGATTATAACCGGTTGTATTGTAATAAGGACGATCATTTGATGATGCTGATGATGATGATGTTGATGATGATGTTGTACGATAATTACCACTTAATGCACTACTTCTATGTGGTGATAATACAGGCATTTTGGTAAAAATTCTTCAAAATCATTCAATATTCAACACAATTATTGGGACACCAGTAGGTGGCGGAACCACGAAAAAAAAAAGAGATAGCGGTACAGATCTGTGTGCAAGTAAAAATAGTTGATCTTAAAATAGAAGATTTATTAAAAGTACAACACACACAGTTTTTAAATAAAATAAACTGGAATCAAAAAAAAAAAATAGCAAAAATGAATAAAATATTTATAGATCTAGCTACCTAGATTGGTGTCGATCTTCAATTGTTTTCTATATATGACAGATTTGACAATTGTTTTAATCGCAGCCGACTATGATTCTATTCCCAAAAATTCTGATTAATTGTAATGATGATTATTAAAATGATCTCAAACACGTCATCATCATCATCATTATCATTATCACTCTACGATTCTTTTTATCACAATTAACTGATAACTAATTTTTATTATCACAATTTTTTTTTTTTCTGTAATTAATAAAATAAATCAGTAAATATAGTTGAATTTTGTTTGGTTACTATCGAAATTATGAAATTTAAGAATTTTAAATGGAAAATTTCAACACTTTTGTATGACTAGTCGCCATTTTGTCATGTGTTGTGTGGATATGGGTCGATGACGTCATCGGCATGTATGTTTCATCAATTGTTTTTGACCTTGAATATTTGCACCATTTTTACTATACTTATTATACCTATCTACATATATAATAAGTAATCTATTATTAAATCAAGGACAAATTATTGATTATTATCAATTTATTTGATTAAAATCTAATTAAATAATCCAATTTTATCGATTATCATTGGTGTTTATTTTTAGAGATACAGATCATAGTCGGCATACCACAGCCTACTTGTTCTGTATGTGTTTTAAAATTAGATCAATTTCCAGAAAAATTTATAATAATTTGGGTATTATTTAAATAATTAATCGAGGATTTGCATTTATTTTGGTTGTTTTATTGTTATATAACACCAGTTTATTGTGTAATTGTTTATTTTATTAGCGTTGATAAACAAATATAAGTCAAGGTCGTTTTGTTGTAACTGTAAACACTACCAACGATTGTGTTTTGTTTCCTGTTGCAATTTTTTTTTTCTTCAAATTAATACAAAAAAAAGCAATTACAAGCGTTTTTTTATAAGTAGAAATCAATAATTAACAATAATTATTGATAATAATTGAATAAACTTGTATTTATTATTAGTTGTTGATTATTTTGTGAAATGATTAGGGGATAATTGATGGAAAATATAAACAATGATAAGAGATTGCGGAAAATGTTGCAAATTTATTGATTTTTTATCGAATTTGTTGTAGATTTTTTTTTATAATTATTATAACCTAAAAGAAAATTTGGGGACAAATCGAAAATCCCCAAAAATTTGGTGAAAAATCCAAATTTCCCTAAATTCATTGATTAAAATTGTAAAAAATGGATTCACAACAATCTTGATTTTGTTAGAAATTTTATCGATTTTACACTTTATTGTTTCAAAATCAACATAACTCGAAAAACAATTCGTAATAAATCGAAAATCCCCAAAAATGAGGTGAAAATCCAAATTTCCCTAAATTCATTGATTAAAATTGTCAAAAATGGGTTCAGAACAATCTTGATTTTGTTAGAAATTTATTGATTTTACATTTTATTGTTTCAAAATCAACATAACTTAAAAAAAAACAATTGGTGATAAATCGCAAATCCCCAAAAATTTGGTGAAAAATCCAAATTTCCCCAAATTCAAATCGATTGATTGCTATAAAAATAAAAATTGGTTCAGAACAATAGAAAATTACAAGAAAATTCCTAATTCTATTGTAAATTCATCAATTTTATTTAATTATTCTGTGTACAAACAGATTTTAGTAATTTAATTTGGGATAAATCGAAAATCCCCAAAAAATTAGTGAAAAATCCAAATTTCCCAAAATTTATTGATAATAATTGTTTAAAATAGTTTCAGAGCAATCTTGATTTTGTTAGGAATTAAACGATTTTGCATTTAATTGTATTAAAATCAACACAACTCAGAAAAACCAACAATTGGTGATAAATCGCAAATCCCCAAAAATTTGGTGAAAAAAACAAATTTCCCCAAATTTAAATTGATTGATTATATTGCCGTAAGAATAAAAATCCGTTCAGAACAATAGAAAATTACAAGAAAATTCCTGATTCCATTATTAAATTAATCAATTTTGTTTAATTGTTTTGTGTATAAACAGATTTTTGGTAATATGATTTTGTGATAAACCAAGAAACCCCAAAAATTTAGTGAAAAATCCAAATTTCCCCAAATCCATTGGTTGTGAGAAATGGTTTCAGAACAATCTTGATTTTGTTATAGAAATTAATCAATTTTACATCAATTGTTTTAAAATCCGCATAATTTAAAAAACAATTGGTTATAAACCGAAAATCCCCAAAAATTTGGTGAAAAATCCAAATTTCCCTAAATCCATTGATTAAAGTTATCAGAATAATCTTGATTTTGTTAGAAATTGATCGTTTTTACATTAATTTTAGAATCAACATACCACAAAAAACCAACAATTGATGATAAATTGAAAATCCCCAAAAATTTGGTGTAAAAACCAAATTTCCCTAAATTGAGATCGATTGATTATTGCCCGTAAAAAAGAAAATAAATTAAAAACAATAGAAAATTCCTGATCCTGCAATAAATCTATCAATTTTCTTTATTGTTTTGTGTATAAATTTGGAATAAATCGAAAATCCCCAGAAAATTTAGTGAAAAATCCAAATTTCCCCAAATCCATTAATTAAAATCATCAAAAATAATTTCAGAACAAACTTGATTTTGTTATAGAAATTGATCGATCTTACATCAATTATTTTAAAATCAATACAACCAATAATTGGTGATAAATCGAAAAATCCCCAAAAATTCTAGTGATAAATCAAAATTTCCCTAAATATCCCCAAATAAACATAACCTTAAATTTGTAATTGTTATACAACAAGATGGGTTCAGAACAATCAAATTTACATTCAAATCAACGTCAAGGTAGTTTAAATCGTTTAACAAAACCAACAAACATACGTCGTCAACATACAATTGCAAATCCTGTTAATATCTCTAATGATGATAATAAACAACAAAATATCGATGATAATCCTGGTTCAATATCACCAGGTCCTAGTGTTTGTAGTGATATAGATTTACCATATATTAGCTATACTGTAAATCGACCAATTGGGGGTAATTAATTGTTTATATTAGAGTAATGCCGCACTTTTCAGGCTGTGAGGGGAAATCGCTCGTTTTCGTACCTGCCTACTGAGGCGGCTACGGTTTGCATAATTGCCAATAGTATTCAACTTTCAGCCATGATTGTTTAGAATGACATTCAGTAGCGCTGAGAATAGATTTTAAATTTGTTTATAAATACGAAATTAAAACAATTTATTATCAATTGAAAGTATCAAACAATAATTAATTAATTAACATCTATTATTGTATGATACTTTCAATTAATAATAAATTGTATTAATTTCGTATTTATTTGTATGTAAATTTTTAAAATTTTATTGACGCCACTGATTGTTTTTTTAGCCCCGCCCATATTTAAGATTTCAATACTATTGGCAATTATCAAAAATTCGTCAGGGGAAGCGATATTCCCATCACAGCACATTAATATCAATGTGATCTCTAATAACAATAATTAAACAATTCTCATTTATAGATTCACCAAAATTAACAAATAAACAAATTGTTAAACAACAACAACAACAATCATCAACAAAACGTAAATTAACAACAAATAAATTAAAAAAATCATCAACACATAATATTGTTGTTGTTAAACAAGCACAACAACAACAACAATTAGATAAAGATCCAGATATAATACGTTTACAAAATATACCAATGTTTTTACCAATAATGCGTGCAACAATTAATTTAACATCTGTACGTGATCCAGAAGTATTAGAACGTTTAGATCCATTACCATTACATAAATTATGTATTAAATATCAAAATCATTTAACATTAAATGCAAATTTAATTGCAACCGAACAAAATCAATTAACAACAAAATTACGTGAAATTGATTATGATATAATTAAAATTATTAATAATATGATTGATAAACAAAAAAAATATGGTAAATATGCTGAAAAATTTAATAAAATCCAAGAATTATCACATCAATTAAATCGTTGTCATATGTTATTAAATCAAACATTAGAATCAATGGAAACATTAAATAATTATTTAGATATTGATGAACGTTTAGAACCATTCGTATGGACAACTGGATGAAATTAAATAATTTTATAAAAAATTTAAAATGTGATAGTAATTTTTAGTTGTTTAAGTTGGTAACAGCCACCTATCGGCGATAATTGCAACTATAAAACCATAAATACCGCTATAATTCACAATTAAATTAAATAATTATAAATGTAGATATATAATAAAATTATTAATAAAAATCAAATTTAATTAGATTAATTGTAAAAATTGCGTTAATTATTGTGAAATTTCAATAAATTTGTTATTATAGTACCAACTGTATTTCACAAATTTCCCTAGTTTAGTAACAAACAATTGAATCCAACTAAAAAACCACACCTACTTGTTTACATGTTAATAAATGTGTCATTTTTAATTAATTTTTACGTTAATTCTGTGTGGTAAAGATGACTTATGGTAAAAAATCACCAACAACTGGTACACCATCTGTATATTCACATGTAACAAGTCGTAGTACAGCAAATTTACGTAGTAGTCGTTCAATAAAATCATTAAAAATACCATGGTATCAACGACCATTAATACAAAATGTTGTTATATTAGATATACAACGGGCTGCATTAATTACAGGAATATTCTCATTGGTATTGTGATTTTTTATTATTTATTTATTGATAGTCATTTGTTTTGTTTTGTTGATTTTCAGTTGTTATCGATTTTTACAATAATCACAGCCGTCTTTGATTTATATTGTTATGCAATGGCAACACCTGGTTCAACACATAGTGGTTATTATGTGATATCATATCAATTTGTTTATGTTGGCAATCGACACGGTAATTAATTCCAATATTAATTAGTAATTTATAAAAATTGAGGTTATGTTAGTGTATAGTTAGGCAACCAATAATACACAATTTTGTTTTTCAGTACGCAACACATTGGTAATGTTTGCTGTATTTTCGATATTATTATCAATTGGTGTATTTGTAACAAGTATTATATTGATTATTGCATTAAGAAAGGTAATTCCCCCAATTTGTCTACATTTAATTTACGTTATTTCAATTAAATTGTTTTATAGGAATATGAAAAGAAAATGGTACCATGGTTATGGGTATTTGGTGTATTTACCGTATTTCGTCTATTATCTTATCTATTTTTCTCGATTGTAAACGATCTAATTTTCGCTTATAATATAATGATGTGTCTATTATGGACCGTTTTCTTATGTTTAAGTATTTATGGTTGGGTTGTTGTTTATTCGCTTTATATCGAATTAACTGATTTAACTAAATTGGAAGATTTGGCACATTTACGGGTAAGATTATCTCTTAATTTAGGTTTTCTATAATTAAAAAAAAAAAAACATTAATCATGCTATCAGACATTTGAACGTTTTCATTTAGGTAAGTAGGCTGGATCATAATGCAATTGTTTTTTTTGTTGAATGAATTATAGCTTTATTTGTAATAAAATTGTTATAGATGGGAACAATGCAGTCTCTGAATGCATCGACAGTGCCTTCCCTGGCGGGTTCTCGTCCAACGACCCCACACAGTACAGTGTCAACAATGCCAGTTTAATAACAACAGCACCATCACCTTCTATTTTAAGTAATTTAGATGTAACAATATCAACAATATCATAGATCCGTCCATTTTTTATATTATTGATTTTATATTATTGCTTTTTTTCTATTGGTATAATAAAAGTTTATTGTTCAAATTCTACAATTTCGTAAAATTCACCAATTTGTACAGCTATCCCACGATCCGTTATAATCTCTTTAGGTCGTTCTTCTTCATTATTATTGTTAGTTGTAATATGATTTTCTTCACCTTTTATTAATTCAATACGTTTCTCTAATTGTTGTTTAGATTGTTCATATTTTTCTAATATTGTTTGTTGTTGTTTTATACGTTGTTTTAATATAATTATTGTATTATCACTTGTTTGTTCAATTGTATATGAATTAGGATATGCTAATTGATCAATAAAATATTCATTTGTATGTTTTATAATACCATCAATATAGATACGTTTACCTAATGGTATTAATGAGGTATGTTCAAATTTTTTTGTTAATAATTCTATATTATTAATTGTTTCATTTAATTCATTAATTTTATATTGTATTTTATTAATTAATTCATTTGTTTTATTAATATCATTACGTAAATGTTGTAAAAATTCGTTACGTTGTTGTAATAATTGTTTTGCAAAATTTTGCGACATTTTTCTAATAAATTTTGAGGTTATGTGCGTTTTTTACAGTTTAACCAATGGTTTGCGGTGAAATTCCCTAAATTTTTTAGTAGATCCAATAGGTGAGTAGTTCTAATAGAAGCAACGTTGCCAGATTCATTATAAATCAGTTGATTTGTGGTACATATTCTAAAAAAAGAAAAACAGTTATATATAGATCAAATATCGTTAAATATTCTAATTATTAATTAATTCTTATGTTGTTGATAGATTGGATCTAAAGTTGACCGTCTAGATGAGGAAGAACTTGAAATCTTATATGTAAAATTCTCGTGTCACAGTGCTTGTGATCAAACTCCTCCGAAACGGCTCGACTGATTTGTATGAAATTTTTTTTGTATATTTGTAATAGGTCGTAAAGTATATTCCATACCGCTAGGTGATTAGGGTGTTCCTTATCCAGGGGCGTTAAATTAGCTAAAATGTTTTTAAGAAATGTAAAATCAAACTATCTCAAAAAAAGTTATAGTAGTAACCGTAGCAACTATAATGTTTAAAAAGAGTAATTGACGTTTATATGAAGGCTAAATTGTCACAGGCCGGGCGAAGTGTCAAGATTTACTACAATAAGTATTTGTCCAAATAGTCGATACTATATAAGGTAAGATAAAACGGAACATGATTAATACAGTTCCATCTCAGTAAAATTCTCACTCGGGCGCAGGTACAGTTCTTCCACGGGACCCTAAAAGTCCGGTTGCGATAATTATTAACTAGTTGTGATGCGAAACTATATTTTGTACTTTAATAATATAAATAGGTAAAATTTATTTGTCCCTTTCAACTAATCTTAAAATCTACTGGACTATAAACGACCTAAAGATACATAATAGTTGACGTTTATATAAAACAGAACTGAATCTAGAGAAATTCTGAGGCAAGATTAGTAAATAGCGTCCCCATGTATTTAAATTTCTAGATTTCGCGAACGAAGTCGTGATGCGCCTGCTAGTTATTTATAAAAATTGATTTAACAATAAAAAATTAGAATTACTGAAGATGGCAACGTTGCAAATGCAAACGGAAAGCTGTTTAAAAATTTATGCAATGTTGTCAAATGTATTGATATTCCTAAAAATTCACGTTTTTATCAATTTCAGACAGTCTATCCTGATTTTTTTGATTTTATATGAATTTCTTTTTAATTTACAATAAAATACGCTAGAATAATCTCACTACTAGCCTTTTTTTTTGCATTTGGTGGGCATCTTTAATATCAACTTTGAATTATGCACGTTTTACTTTTACATTTGCAACGTTGCCGCTGTTTACTGGGTTGACATTTGCAATGTTGCCACTTCAACTATTGTAATGTTTATTGCTGAATAAATTATTTATTAGATAGTAACAAATTCAAGTTTTGTAATCTCTAAAAATGCACTGTTTTGCCAATACATCTATTACGTCCATTACACAACGGTAACTGATACGAACTGAGAGGTATTCAGTTTTTCCGGATTGTGTATGACGCTAAGAGGTTATTCAAAACATCCCAGATGGCTATAAAACTGTACAGTGTCTCCTCGTAGGATTTCTCGAGTGTGTATCGGGGACCTTAAAAAACCAACATGTGTATACTGTTGGTATCTCTATGACGTCATCCTACTACCATTAAATACAGCAATTCTTTGATAATTGTAATATTTTCTATCTTTGATTTTGAATAAGTTTATTCAACATAAATCCCTCTATTGGTCGATTCTCAAACTAATATTTCTACATTCTATATTAACGTAAATTAGTAAAGTTATGAACCTAACCTAACTTTATGTTACACCCACAAGATGGTTAAAATGATAAATTGTCAATACAGCAGATTTGCGTTTTGTGTACTTGTACCGTTACTAAATCAAAAATACACCACAAATAACATGTTTATTGATTATAGCGCAATCTTGTGGATAAATTGAGAATTGGGTGAAATTATAATATATATGATTGTTAGATGGCAGCACTAGAGAATGACTTTTTAGCTCATATAGATGAAGTATAGTTTGATGATTTTTTTTTTTTATTTATTTACTTATCATACAGTTGGTATCATTTGAAAAGGACAACTTGATAATTATATGTAAACTTGAATATTTATTGAGAATAATTAACAACAATATAAATAACATTATTATTCGTCATGATTATTATTTCAAAAATAAATACCTAGATATTATAATGATTGTCATTTTTTTAATGAATTATTATCGTCATTACAACAAAATCGTTTTTCAAATAATAATAATAATAATAATAATAATATGAAATTCTCAATAATACACGTGTACTTATCTATTTAAATAATTACGAATTATTTAAACAATTATCAATAGTATTAGTCCCTCATGGACGTATACTTGAATTTTACATTAACATCAACACACATTATTATTATTATTATTATTATTATTATTCATTCTAAGGACAGACAGTTGACAGTTGGTATTAACATTCTCTAATTTTATGAAATGATAATTAAAATGTTTGTTAAAAAAAATATATAGAAATATTTCATAATTTTAACACACACACGAAAAGTTTCTCTTATAACAAAAATTTCATCAAAAAATTCAACATCAAACTAGTAATAGCAGTACTAGTAGTAGTAGTAGTAGTAGTATTTAGTGAAAGTATATATAGAAAAAAATTTCACTTCTTTTTTAGTACTGTAACCGTCCAAAAAATACCAACCTACAATAATAATAATAATATAATAATAATATAAAAATTTTCAAAAAGAAAGTAGTCAAACTGATTATTCAACAATAATGCAAAAGTTAGTCTTTAGACAAAATATTTGGTTGTCTATTTGGTCAAATCTAAAAAGAAATTAAAGAAATGTCATACTGAATAAGAGTAGAACAAGAATGTACTTGTCTAGAATCATTTAGGACTCTTCCTTAACCCTTAGGGCTAATTGGTGTTAAGTAGAAGGTCGCAATTGATCCAACGGCGAATCAAATACATTAAAATGCTAATTTGTTTATTTCAACATGATTAGGATGGCAAACTTCCGCTAACCTGACCGCTCAAATTTGGTACCATTGCTTATTAATTTGTCAGAATTGCAACACTCCTGACTAGAGACATTGAAAAATGCAACGCAACGTAATGGATTAGTAAGAATCGAAATCAAGTGAAGTTACAATTTGAATTCCAGTAAAATACTGGTGACCTTCTTAAGGTCATGGATTATTATTAACGACTTGGACAACATGAAATATACTCAAATATAACAACCACCATCCAAAGTCATCTATACAAAAAACTGTACTTCTTAGAAAGTAAATCAAGCGTTAAACAACACCCTTAACCCCTTACTTTAGCCTAGTTAGAAAGTTGCAAGGATTTTTTTTGTCATTCATGACATTGTGAACAAGATCAAAATGGGCGTGATTCTAACAAAAATCTGCCAAGTCAATTCCAGATATATAGAAACAAGGAAACATGGAACATATGACCAAGTTGTGGAAGTAGTTCTATTTACAAAGATGGCCACAATACAGTACGGATAACTGCAAAAAGTTTGTTATTTGTCAAGTCCTTCCAGGTCCCAAAACACCCCCGGTGCCCGGTTATTTGTATCGATTGTAGTCCCCCTCTTGTCGGGCCTGGAACGGACTAAAATAGAGCTTCGCGTTTCTCTGGTATACAAAGCCTAGCATGAAGAAAAGTTAGTCCTTTTAGAAGGGAGGGTTTCATAATAATAATAATAATAATAATAATAATATAGGCTGTTACAGAAGGAGGTGGCCTTATTGGGGTGCGAATACCTCCTCCAAAAACGTCCTCACATAGTGTTAAGGGAAAACCCTAAGGGTTTAGGTTTATCTCGAATATAAGTCGATAAAAGGTCGAACTGATTAATAATAGTAATAATAATGTAGGATAGTAATGTAGAGTTCTCTTGGGGCCGCCAAGAGCAAGATTAGACCTCGGTACAATTCTTCCACGGGCCCCAAAAAATAACGTTTCATTATAATTACAACGACATCGTAGGTCATTCCGGATCCCAAAAGACCCCAAGTCCTGGTTATTTGTAGCGGTTGTAGACCCCTCTTGTCAGTCCTGGAACGGACTAAAACAGAGCTTGGTTTCTCTGATATACAAAGCCTGAGATGAAGAAAAGTTAGCCCTTCTAGAAGGCAGTTATAATAATAATAATATAGGCTGTTATTGAGGTACGCATGCCTCCTCCGAAAGATCCTCACCTTACGGGAAAACCCTAAGGGTTAAGCTTTATCTCGAATACAAGTCGATAAAATGTCGAACTGATTAATAATAATAATAATGAATCATAATAATAATAATAATAATAATAATAATAAATTCTATCAATTGTGTCAGGTTTCCTACTTGAACTATCATTAATATCACCAGGAATTTTATCAAATAAAACAAAAGCAAAACGGAAAACAATTGAATAATAAATGGAAATATTTGAACAATTTTGTTATTGTTTTTATCCCTATATTTATCAACAATAAAATGAATAATTTAAAAGAAATCTAGAATATTTCCATTTGTTGTTAAAAAAAAAATTTTTTTTTTTTTTGGTTTTAAACAATTAAACAAGAATCAATTATTAACAATAATCGACGGTTATTTGTTTATTAACAATTCTGTTTTTCTTAATAATTGCGCTACTAATTAATTAACCAACAAATCAAAGGTCTATCATTATGATTATTATGATTATTATTATTATTATTATTATGATTATTGACAGTCTTTATTGTAAGTCGAAAAAAAAGTTGTAATGTACTTTGTATACTTACACGTGCAATGTGCTCTTTACACACATCTAACCCCCACCTATTCCAATTTATTTAAGAAAAAAAAAGAAATTAATAATAATAATAATAATAATAATATAAAAAAATAATAGTGGAGGGGTAACAACGGTTATACGCTATAAAAACACACAGAACAAACAAAGATAGTTATATAAACCATCATCCCCACTCCTATAACCGACCAAAGTTCTATAAAGTGTAATTATGAAGAACGTGAAGAAGAAGAAGAAAAAGGGGACTTGATCAGGTGTAACCTGTATGCCGTTAACTTCTCTTTCCACACAACAGTTTGATTGTCGCTGGCATAGTGGTGTGGTGTGTGTGTGTGTGTATCGTACGCTTCTATAAGTGAGAAGTGAGTGGTGATGTGGACTTAGCTTTATTAAAGAAAATTGTATTTGAAAAAAAAAAAAAATAGTGGTGAGACTCCCACCTTTATTCCTAATCATTATTATTATTATTATTATTATTATTATTATTATGAAAAAATCGAGTGACCCCCATTTTGTAATTATTTTTTTTTGTTTTTGATAAAAATCAAGTAACCTTCCTATAAGGGTGGTTACAGAAAATTCGAAAAAATTTGTCTTTTGTTTATCCACAAATAACTAGATTTTGTTGTAATAAAACAACAAGAAACAAGCCAACTAGATTGTTAACTTTCTAAAATTATAGGTGTGTTAACTAATTTTCCCAATAAAATATGAATTAATCGTAATACCGTGGCTATATTCTCTTTTGTTTTCTATAACTTCTTCTATGAAATCATAGAAATTAGGCAAATAGAAAGAGATAAACCGAGTAATTTATTAATGTTAAAAAGAGATAGATACGTACTTGTGTCATTTAATTTCTAGGTTAGTGTTATTACACACACAAACATACATATACAAAAAAAAAAATAGAAATTATAGCAAAAATTCTTTATTATAAACAATAATAATAATAATAATAATAATTGTTTAAAAAATTCCAGCCACAATGCATAGATTATTAATAAAAGTGAAGTGAAATCAAGTGTGCTAAAAACAAGAGACAACCGACTCGAAGGACCGAAATATTACCAACTTAACAACAATAAAAAAAAACCATATAATTAATAAATTACAAAAAATTAACGCAAATAACGATGAAAGGTAGAGAGAAACTTTGTGCAAAATTATCCAGCGCCTTCTTGAGAAAGTGGTGTAAGTATCTTAAATATAGTGGTAGCCATATTGTTTACTTATTCATTTGTTTTTTGGGGGGTGGGTGGGGGGTCATAGTCGCCCTTGATGTTTCAAATAAAACTATTTAATTAATTCAAAACGTGTACAGGGCCGTATTTCTACAAAATTTTAGTCACAATTACGTCACATTTCACAGAAATTTTCACAGACTTAATTAAGACAAGAATATTAAAATAAATAATAATAATAATAATAAAAAACGACGTCTGACGTCAATGATTATTTAACAAGAATTATGTGGTATTTTAGCAACTTTTAACAAAAAAAAAAAAATAACAGGGCGCTAAATAATGTATCTCTATATACTATATAGTAAAGTTCAAGTTTCAAGGTTGGCAACTATAATTTTTCCACCATTTTTCATAATTAATTAAATGAATTATTACCAACTCTAAACGGCAAAAATTACCATAAAGACAGGTCATTCAACTATTATTATTATTATTATTATTTTTAATAAATTATCAATCTAATTGTTTATTTTTTTTTTCTTGTTGTTGTTGTAATTTCGAAAAATTCCCAAACGATTTCTAATATTAATGTTGTTGTAATAACTATTTAATTATACAACAACAACAATAACAACAATGAAATATGAAGCAATCGTATTTACGAAAATTGTAAGACATGTATTGAATTTTGTAGTATAATGAACGATAATGACCCATTTTTTTTGCCTGATGTCCATAATAAACAATTAAATCTAATTGTTTATAACGAAAAAAATCCATGTTTTTCTATAATTCCCTATATACTCCATCTATTTAAACTAAAACAATCAAGTCGTAAAGGCTTAGTGCGCATGTGCCAAATTTTTCCATTTCAATCATACGCACATGCGCAGTAAGTCTACAACGCATGCGCTACTTTTCAAAAACGACAACAAACACGACTTTAATTGCTAGAGACAAGAAACGTAGTTCTATAGCGAGAGAGAGAGAGAGTAGCGAAAGAAAGAGAACACTACAATGAGGACCACTAGACGTCCCACTTTATGACTGTTATAGTTTTCACCACTTCTCAGTCAAGTCGGCTGTAACAATCTAGATAGAGTATACGTATTATCATTTACATATAAATATTTGATATGAAATAAACAATTTATTATGATTATTATGATTATTATTATTATTATTATTATTTGAAAACAAAAATCACCTTGACTCGTTTTATTGACTACTTTTCTAAATTAATAATTGCATGAAAGGAATATTATTGCAATTAATTCAATTTACGTATGATTATTATTATTATTATTAATTACAACAATTGTTATCAACAATTTTTTTTTTGGCAAAAACTTTCACAAAAATTTCCTGAAAAGTCCCTATTATTATTATTATTATTATTATTATTATTATTATTATTATTATTATTTTGGTAAATTGCCCGGAAATTCCAGGTAAATATCATAAATTATCACATTTCTATTATCATTTATTGCAACATTTAACAATAAACAATCGTTACAATTTATTTGTTGTTTTATTGTTATTGTTGTTTGTTTGTTTTGTTTTTGTTTTTGTTTTTTTTATCATTTTTATATTGTTTTTTCTAACTGATGCTGATTAAATACAGTTTGAATTTATCAACAACATCATCATCATCATCTAATAATGTTGGTACCCTTGAAATTTGATCAAAATCAAAATATTTTTTTTTTTTTTGTTGTCTATCGTCTTTTATTTAATTAAGATTATAAATATTCATAAAACGTGTCGAGATTTTTATAAAACTAACCTTGATATGGTGTTTATATAAAAAAATATATAGATATATATATACACGTTTAACCTCCCCTTAAGTAGCCATTAATAACCTCTCTACATTTGTCCTGTCTCCTTTTATATGTAATTAACAACTATAATTGATATTAACCTATTAAGATGTTGATAACCTTGACACTATTGAATTTTTAATTAAAAAAAAACCTCCCCTTAAGTCGCCATTAATAATCTGTAAACTTTCACCAATTAAATCTAGTTTTTATAGAGCCTCCCCTTAATTAGCCATTAATAACCTCTTTTATGATAAACTCCCAATTAGTAATTAATTGTGATTGATTTATTAATTCGATATTGGTACTCTTGACATTATTGAATTTTAATAAAACCTCCCCTTAAATCGCCATTAATAACCTATAAACTTTTCTCCAAATAAAATCCAGCTGTTTTGATCATTAATTTCAGAATTTTTCTAGGTTTTTTGATGTTTATCAAAAGTTGGTACGCTTGAATTAAAAAAAAAATTTAACTTCCCTTTAAGCTGCCATTAATAACCTTCAAATTTTTATCAATTACGTATATTTTCTATAGTTAAATCAATATAGAGCCTCCCCTTAATTAGCCATTAATAACCTCTTTTATGATAAACTCACAATTAGTAATTAATTGTGATTGATTTATCTATTCGATGTTGGTACTCTTGACATTATCGAATTTTAATAAAACTTCCCCTTAAGCTGCCATTAATAACCTATAAACTTTTCTCCAAATAAAATCCAGTTGTTTTGATCATTAATTTCAGAATTTTTCTAGGTTTTTTGATGTTTATCAAAAGTTGGTACGCTTGAATTAAAAAAAAAATTTAACTTCCCTTTAAGCTGCCATTAATAACCTTCAAATTTTTATCAATTACGTATATTTTCTATAGTTAAATCAATATAGAGCCTCCCCTTAATTAACCATTAATAACCTCTACTCGTTTTTATTGTCTACTTTTATGATAAACTCCCAATTAGTAATTAATTGTGATTGATTTATCTATTCGATGTTGGTACTCTTGACATTATTGAATTTTAATAGAACCTCCCCTTAAATCGCCATTAATAACCTATAAACTTTTCTCCAAGTAAAATCCAGCTGTTTTGATCATTAATTTCTGAATCTTTCTAGGTTTTTTGATGTTTATCAAAAGTTGGTACGCTTGAATTAAAAAAAATAATTGAACTTCCCTTTAAGCTGCCATTAATAACCTTCAAATTTTTACCAATTACGTATATTTTCTATAGTTAAATCAATATAGAGCCTCCCCTTAATTAGCCATTAATAACCTATACTCGTTTTTATTGTCTACTTTTATGATAAACTGCCAATTAGTAATTAATTGTGATTGATTTATCTATTCGATGTTGGTACTCTTGACATTATTGAATTTTAATAAAACTTCCCCTTAAGCGGCCATTAATAACCTTTAAACTTTTAGTTTCAGAATATGTCCAATTTTTTACTGTTTATCGAAAGTTGGTATGTTTCAAATTTGAAAAAAAATAGAACCTCCCCTTAAGCTGCCATTAATAACCTCCAAATTGCCACCAATCAAACGTAATTTTTATAGTTAAATCAATAGAACTTTCCCATAAGTAGCCATTAATAACCTTTACACTATTTTTTTTTGTTGTCTCCATTTTATAATAATATCCAAATTAGTAATTAGTCTGTTATTGATTCACCTATTTGATGTTGATTTCCTTGATGGCTTCCCCTTCAATCGCCATTAATAACCTTTAAACTGTTTTTTTTTCAAACAAAATCCAGTTTTGTGTTTTTGAATTTTAAAATATTTCCAGTTTTTTTACTGTTTATCAAAAAAAAAAATGCAATAAAACGATTAGTGGAACTTCCCCTACAAAAAGCGCCATTAATAACCTTTTAAACAATTCCAAAATTAAAATTCAGTGTTTTTTCCATTGATTTTCGAAAATTTCCAGTTTTATTATTATTGTTGTTGTTTATCAAAAAGTTGGTACCCTTGAAATTTGCTAATAATAATCAATTGATAAATTAATTAACGAATTACCAATAATAACCTTTGAATTTTTGTAAAATAAAATCCCGTATTTCTCCATTTTGCTTGTTTTTGTTGAATATTTCCAGTTTTACTATTGGTACCCTTGGAATACGATAATAAAACATTTTATTGAAAATTAATATAGAAATCTCCCCTTAAATCGCCATTAATGACCTTCAAATTCTATCCAATCAAATCTAATTGTTTTTTATTGATACAAAAACTAATCGAATCTTCCCCTACAATCGGCCATTAATAACCTAATTTTCTAATATTTAAATGTAATTTCAGGGTTTGTTGTTGCTATATCAGTTGGAATTATCTTATTTGGTGTAATTGTTGTTATATTTTTCAACAGTTGGGTAAATCTAGTTATCAATTATGTAAGTATTATTATTATTATTATTATTATTATTATTATTCTTATTATTTTTTCTATTAAAAAAATAGCAAATAACACTTAGAAATGGTTCACAAACATTTGAATGGTGGGCAAAACCACCAGTTGTACCAAAAATAAAAGTTTACGTTTATAATGTAACAAATGCTGATGAATTCTTAAATAATGGTTCAAAACCAATTGTTGATGAATTAGGCCCATATGTTTATGTGTAAGTAATCTTAATCTCCATCAGTTATTCCAAATTTCCTACATTTTGTGATAGATGGCGTAACTGTAGAATGCCATCTGTTGTAAACGATTGGTAAATTGATTTCAAAGCGCTCCTAGTGATTTTCAAAACAACTACACACATACAAGTCGAGATAGAGGTTGAGATTGTGATTGTTGTAGAATACCAATCATATTTGAAAGCTATATTGTTGGAAAGAAAGAAATTGCGTAAGAAGAAAGTTCCGGGAAAGTATTTAAAGATGATGACGATGATTATGATGATGATGATGATGATGATGACTTTAAATACATATATTTATAGAAAATAAAAAAACAACAATAATTAACATTTATGTAACATTAACGGAAATTTTCAAATATTTAAAACAAATACGGAAAACACCTTAAAAGTGTTGTGTTGTCTTATTGACGTATTGATCCAAAAACTTAACAAATAACGTTACGTTACGTAATTAACGTAAAATTGTTGTTTTCTCAACACCTCAAAATTATTGCAAATTCTTACGTAAAAAACTGGAAAACTTGATAGAAAGATTGTAAATTAAAGAGAGAAACCTTCAATCTAATAAAAGTGATTGTCCAAATAAATTCAATGACAATTCTAAAGAAATCGTAATCTCAATCTCTATCTCGATCAATAATTTTTTTTTGTATAATTTAGATGATTTTACAATTAGTAATCATTGCAAAAATATGATGATTTTAGTGAGAAATGGGAGAAGAAGAATATCACATTTAATAAAAATGGTACAGTCTCATTTAATCAAGAGAAAATCTATGTATTTGATGAAACACAATCTGTTGGTTTAGAAGATGATGTTGTTGTTGTACCAAATATACCAATGCTGGTAATTATAAACATTTTTTTTACAATTAAAATCGTAATAATGTGTATACGCTGATTATCGGACATACTGTATATTTTACACACACACACACATCATTATTATTATTATTATTATTATGGATTACATAAGAGTTGAACAATTGACGAGTTTTGGAAAAGTGAAAGTTGATTTCATCGTCTATCTCTTTTTAAATTCTATTTCATAAATAGTTGAATAATCAAACAATATTCTTCAACTAGATAGATCTCTATCTCTATCTTTAACAACCGGATGAAAAAAATAATAATAACGTCATTTTTTTTTTTGGGGCCCGTTATGTACCAGAACTCATGGACTTTGGTGGCCCTGCCTAGGAGTACTAACGGCTCTAGCCCCCACTACCACCGGGGGCTAATACTTAAATACTGCCTGTTTATTTTTAAATTATAGAAGAGTTTGTTCTGTCAATTGTGATATATTGACTTTAAAAACTTAGCACCGAGGGCTAATAATCCCTTAGTCACTATTTAAATCTATTGGCGCTCGCTAGATGGCAGTATTGCCAACTTTAAATATCTCTAAACAGAATGATCAAATCAACTGTGACGTGTAGATGGAGATTTGTGTAATAGAAGAATATGACGAAATCTACACTTTGCAATTTATTTATTTATCGTGCCCTAATTGCCCTTAAAAGTATTACAAGCCCCATGTATCGGATTCATATCCACTACCGCCGGGGGTTAATCCTCAAATACCCCCACTTTATTTTATATTATAGGACAAACTTAGCACCAGGGGCTAATAATTCTTTAGCACCCACTTAAATCCGGCTTTTACTATTCTGTTAGCGCTCCCCAGGGGGCGGTATTGCTCACTTTTGGTATATCTAACCGTTGTAATAAAATAAACTGAGACATGTAGATGAAGATGTGTATCATTGAAGAATATGATATGATCACACGCTCCCAAACTGATTTAACCTACATTCATCCACTGTCCGCTAATTACTCTTGAGAGTACTGTAAGCCTCAATGTCGGATTCATGCCCATTACTATTAGGACAGTTAGCACCTAGGGTTAACAATCCCTTAGCAAGCGCTTAAATCCGACTCTTATCATTCTGTTAACGCTTCCTAGAGGGCGGTATTGTCGATTTTGGTTATCGTCGACATATAGATGAAGATGTGTGTAATTGAAGAATATGATGAAATCTACACTTTGGAATGTAATTCTCACAAAACTGTTGGAAGAATCTTAATGATGTTGTCCTTCATTATTAAGTAACGCATGTATCCATCCATCTCTCACGTAATCTCCGTGTGTGTTTTTTAAGAAAGTTATCAAAAACAACAATTTTAGGCAAAAAACACCAAAAAAAAGCTTGTTAATTAATTTATAAACAGATCAACAATTTTTTTCCTATTTATAAACAAAAAATTAATGAATTTGTTTAAATGATAATTAAATAAACATTATTTAGTTTTTTTTTTTTTTAACAACATTAAAACTTTCGAAATTTTTTTGGAGAAATCGTCGATTTTATTAATGAATCTCATAAATCACATGTATTCTCAAATCAATATCTATCTCGATCTCTATTTTTTTTGTAATATAATGCTAAAAAACCAATAATATCTGAAAAAAAGTTTAGTTGTCATCGTCGGGGTTCGAACCGGCCGCCCCACTCAATACTAGTATCCGTGTCGCCAATTCGCTATCGTATACTTATACAATTTTTTTTATTATTTTTTTTTTTGATAAAAAGAGTGCCACATCACAATCAAAACATGCAGCAAGATTTCTACGTTTAGCAATGGCTAGTATCATGGATATATTAAAAATTAAACCATTTGTCGAAGTATCAGTTGGACAATTATTATGGGGTTATGAGGATCCATTATTGAAATTAGCTAAAGATGTTGTACCAAAAGAACAAAAATTACCATATGAAGAATTCGGTTTAATGTATAAGGTTTGTGTTGTATACATACATGTATGAAAAGTATACGTTTTGTCGTACTAGTACGGCAAAGATGTACTTTTTGTGTGTGTTATATAAATGTGTAATTTTTTTTTTTATTTTTTTTAGAAAAACGGTACATCCGAAGATCGTGTAACAATGTTCACTGGTAGTGGTGATATAACCAAATATGGTTTAATTGATCGTTTTAATGGTCATTCAAAATTACCACATTATACATCAGATAAATGTAATAGTTTATTAGGTTCAGATGGTTCAATATTTCCACCACATATGACAACAAATACAACAATACATGTTTATGATAAAGATCTATGCCGGATATTACCATTAGTGTAAGTATTTAAACCAAAAATTAATTTGTCGTACGTTACTAACAGCAACGTACGGGTAAAGTTTGTTAGTTGCGCGCGCGCGACAAGAGTTCAGTAGAATGATGGAGGTTAGTGTGGTAGATGCGTCGTCTGGGCGGCGCGTTTGAAAACTGACCCATTGCGCAACTCGTGTCAATAGCGTATTTCGGGACACAGAACGGTTACCGTATATAGAGGTCGTTACAATCGCGCAATATGTTCGACTGTTAGCAAGTTCCGTGGTAGAGCAACGAGTCTGTGAAACCTTCTGCAATTTGCAGACTTACTGTTCTGTAAGAAATTTCCAGCAACATTTCGACCATTTTCTCTATCGAATTGTGACGGAAAGCATCTGCCATCTGTCCATCTAATGCGATACAACCGGAACGCAAAGCAAAAGTGTTGAAATTTTTATTGGATTTGGTACCATCTTCTTTGTACCAATGAATGGAAGACCATTTGTGGGTTTGACGGTTAAAAATTTGTAGATAACGACAAGATGACGGTAAAAATTCGGTTAAACTCCGTATAAGTATTTTCCAAGACGTCCCCAATTCAGTACACAGATGAAGCGAGTGTATTGCGCGAAACTAGGCGAATTTGGGGTTGCAAACGCGTGCGTCCTCTACTTTCCCATTGTTCCGCAGACAGAATCTCTCCATAAACAGCAAATCCCAAGACTACATTTTTAAAAATCCGCGGGAAGACTATTGCACACCTCAGTAGCTAGCGCCACTGTCGCTGCCGATTTGCTCGTCTTCGACCGTATTCGTTGTCGTTTTTAATTACGACACATGCGCCTTAGAGACTTACTTTAATGATTTGTACATGTTCAGTAACTATCTAAGGTGCATACGTCACAATTGAAAACTACAACGAACAGGACCTACTGGGTACCCGCGCAAGCGCACTCTTAACACTTTTTCTATCAGTTATATAAATTCGTTTTGTTGTTCTTTCAGTTATGAGAAAAGTGTAAAAGCTAGCAATGATATACCAGCATACCGTTTCACACCACCAAAAAATGTATTTGCCGATATTGATGAGAATCCTGAAAATTTATGTTTTTGTCCACATGGACCACCATGTGCACCATCTGGTTTCTTCAATGTATCCCTATGTCAATACGGTAGTACTTTAATATCACAGTTAAGGGTCGATTACAACATTGAGCGACTTTGATCGCTGGACGCTGGCAATTGAAATAGGAAGCACATGCGCACTAAAGTCGCTTACACACAACGAATTTGATCGTAGAATCTAGCAACAAAAATAGACCGGTTGGCTGCTCAATTCGCGCAGTCGCCTAGCATCCAACGTCTTCTAGATTACACACAGGTCGCTGCGTCTAACGATTACAGTCGCTCAGTGTATTCGACCCTTTATCACTTATAAATCGATTTAATTTTTTTTTTGTTTTTTTTTTAATGTCTACGATACAGATTCGCCAATTTTATTGTCATTCCCACATTTCTATTTAGCAAATGATAGTTATCGTACAGCTTTCGATGGTATTTCACCACCAGATCCGGAAAAACACCGTTTCTACATCGATGTACAACCGGTAAACATTCTCTTATCAATTAATTAATTAATTAATGAATTAATTACTGTTATCAAAAAAAAAAAATAATCAGAATATGGGTACAGCAATGTCGGCAAAAGCCCGTGTCCAAATCAATCTAGCTGTATCACAAGTAATTGATATAAAACAAGTAGCAACATTCCCAGATATTATCTTTCCAATTATATGGTTTGAAGAAGGTTTAGATAATTTACCAGATGAGATGACAAATTTAATGAATTTAGCAACAACATTAGCACCAATTGCCCATATAATTATATTTAGTTTATTATTTATAATTGGTATATTATTATTAATTATTGCTATATGGAGATTGGTACGTGGTGCAAATCGTTTAAGTTCATTACATTTACAACCAGGACATATTGGTAATGGTAATAGTAATGGTACAACAAATAAAAATAAAGATATGCCAATGGGTAATGTACCAAGAAATTAAAAAAAAAAAATACAACGAATCAAATAATAATAATAATGATAATAATAATAATAGAGAAAAAATTAACGATTTTCTTTTATCAAAACGACACAATTACGATCTATTATTATTATTATTATTATTATTATTATTATTATTATGATTATGATTATAAGAAGACAATTTGCTCAGTAGTTGTTAAATTTTTAATGGTTCTAGTGTTTATTTCGAAATAAGAAAGGGTGCTGTGCGTTTTTTTTATCATTTGTTTTATTATTATTATTATTATTATTTTTTGTTTTGTATATTTTTTAGTACAAAATTTGAAAAATACAATTTGTTTCTATTATTATTATTATTATTAAAAATGTATTCAAAATTTTCATTTATTTAACAATAATTCTAATGGGTGTATTTAACAGTTGTGCGCATGTCATATTTACTACGCATGTGTGGCTATATCGTATATAACATGCGCTGTAGAAGTATCTAAGGCGCATGCGTCACTATTAAAAACAACAATGAGCACTGCCTCACGGTTTGACGCATACAACATGTGCGTCAAACGTATGCCTTTGACGTATGTAATAGCGCACAAGTAGTTGAAACACACCTAATGATTATGATGATGATAACGGTTATAGTCATTTCTCTTATTATTATTATTATTTTTTTTTAATGTAAATTGTATAAAATAGATAGATAGATAGATAGAGGTAGACCTTTATAAAACAATTTTATGTATATTACGACGAATTTAGTTTATTTCCTTCTTTTTTTTTAAAAAAAAAAAGAAAAGTGTATCGGTTATTTGTAATTTTCATTCATATTTGGCCAATAAATTGAGAATTTTTGCAAAATATAGATTGTTATTTCTAGACTTTAAATCCGTAACGGTTGGAAAGTAGATCGATTGAAAGTCAGGTAGGCGTGATCAAACATGGACGAAAGACAGCGCCATCTGTGTACTATGAACTATACTCATGTATAGTAGACAAAGTAGTTTGCATCAATCGATACAAACCGGAAAGAGCAATGTTAGGATTATTTGCCGAGCGTTCCTGAACTTCCCAAAGTGTCAGTAACGATTCTTTGAACGATTTGGCACCGTGAGTTTGAGCGTTTTCATGAAGCAAACCTTTATTAGTAAACGAACGCCTTGCCTATTGGTATCCGAAGTTCATAATACAGCATGACCTTCTTGGAGTGCACATTGCGCTTTGGTGTAAGTGTTATTGCTGCACCCCAGCTTCTGCCAAATGTTTCCTTTCGAATTATCGAAGTGGATCTATTTTTGTTAGCAATCACGATTTTTTTGCCACAGATCAAACTCTTGCTGTGTTGTTTGCTGGCGCAGATTCATAGATTTCATAACAAGTGCCCCTTTGTTCTTTCAACTTAAATCAGATAAGACCCATTTTCTCATCTTGTAAATTTTTAGCTCATTGCGTAAATGTTGAACCAATCCAAAATTTGTTTTGTGATTGAGTTGGATCTTTATCCAGTAATGCTTACAAATCAGCGTTTTTGAATTGTTCAAACCCAAACTGTACTGAGGATAGAGCAAATTGTAACACATGCTTTTGTAGCGTTTTTGCCCAAATTTTGACGCTTACCGTTTCCAAACAACAGATGCTAGCTGATATAGGCAACCAATAATACAGTATTGAATAGATGTAAGCCATCTATATAATGCAGTGCACACCAAGCCAATATTCATTGGTTATTCTTGTTTCGTTTAGCAACAACAACCCTTGGAATGCCTCTGAGCAGGCATAAAAAGAAGTACCTCCATATTCATTTAGCTACTACCATATAGCTACCGGATTTTTGAACACGTTGTAGGCAAAAACACCTGGCAGATACACTTTTGGCATCAAGTTGCCAAAAGGCAAAACAAGTACAAATCAAAAGAGAAAGTGTCATTTGGGAATGTCAAAAAGGTCGAAAAGTGACAAAAGTGACTAGTAGAAAGTAGAAGAAGAAAACTACAAATATCTATCAAAATTTCACAAATTCGCCAATAGATGGCAATAATACAAAAGTTTATATTTTGTAAGGCTAAAGGCTAGGTCATGGTCCTATCATCGATCATTAAGTTTTAATTAAAAAAAGATTAACAAAAAAAAAACACCCAATAGTTTTGAGCAACTTGCGATGATGAAATCCAATATATCTACCTAGGACTAGTTTTGATTATTGTTATTCAGCAAAAAAAAAACCGACTGGTAAACCAATTTCCTATGGAAACCTTTTTAAATGATTTCGAAACTTGTCAGTAATTTCAACTGATCTGATCATAAAATTAATCGATTCTTGTTCTTTTTTTCGTTAAAAAAAAAATTGTTACGCAATTATCAATAAACCGACACACTGTTTGCAAAAATTTGGACAACTTCACCCCATTCCAAACGGCTCTACTGGAGCCTTTTTGAGGTTGGATTTGGATTATCGTGCTTGAGTCACATCTCTGAGAACTCCTACATGTCCCCAAAAATGAAGGTGTTTTTTTTGGAGTTGTAAATTACACGTTTTTGCTCACTTTTCACGATATCCGTATTCTAGTTACAATGACGCGAGTGTCAGAAGTGCATCTTACATCGGCGATGAAAAAGAGCTCTATAGAGTTAGTTCTTTGCTTTGGCATATTGGCGCTACTGTGGTGTAATTTCTTTGAAATCTCCCTAATGACTCCTATTGTAATCAGCAAAATGATAACACCTCCCTAATTTCAATTGCTAGTGGCAAGTACTTGTTGATTTGCTCCATGTATGGGTTTCATGGAAATTCGGGAACAAAATCTAAAGCAATATTTATACTCCATCTGTTCTATCTTGGGCTACTTGACTTTTGGAACGTCAAAATTCTATGTTAGAAATGTGTTATATTTGCTTTAGTAGAAGATATTACCAGTTCTTATTACGCATCTCTATTTAATTGACGTTTGGTCAAGTTCACCAGGTTCTAAATAGATGGAGTATATATGATTTCTTTTTTTTTATTAAGCTAATTTTTGAACTTTACAATCTAGATTGCTTTTTCAGATGTTACCTAATTTTCACCCAAAAAAAAAAATAATTAATATGCATTTTTACTCTATTTCTAATTAATTAATTAATTATAAATAGAAAAGTGAATAGAGTGAAGGTTATCTTTTGCAATAGGTAAATGCATATACATACCTACTATATATATATACCAACAAAAAAGAAAACCGTTTTTCCATTGTTTGACCTTTAATTATCTTTTTTTAGACAAACAATCGATATCAGAATGATAAAAAGATTACCAATTTTGCAATGAACGTTTCATATAAAAATTGGTATGAAAAAAGAATAGACCATTTCCGATTAAAAATAGAAAACAAAACTTGATGGCTTAGAATGCTTAGATTAGATTAGAATTAGATTGCAGCTAAGCTAACTAACTCTTTGAGAGACCTCATTCCTACTTTAGCAGATGATAGAAGCATGCTGCTTAGGTGGGTGAGTCTTAGGTGAGCCAATGCATTACATTCCATCGTCCGATCCACATGATCCTAGTGTCGACTTACTTGGATCAAGAAGCTTTCTATCAATTTTCGGAGAATGGAATAGAATTGGAACATTTTTGTGCTCTTTTCCTGCCTTACTAAGCTTTTGGCGAGCCCAAAGAATGCTTGGAATGCTTAGATAGTACCTACTTTGTTAGTTGAGAAGTGAATTGTTGAAGAAATTATGATGGGCCAAAAATTTTGAATTAGCTAACTTCATGTTGATGCAATTCCTAGGTTAAAGCAGGCATAAATATTTAGAGAGCCAACTGAAAACGATAGAGTTACTAAGTACTTATGGATGAAATGCAGGTCCCTTACTATGATCCGAAAAACAAAGCAGTGATTGGACGAATGCCCAAACGCTGCTTCATAATGCCCAAAGATGTTTCGTATGCAAAAATCTGTAGAAAAGTTTCTTGCTCCATTTGCCCCAGTACCAAGATGAGATAACAGTTTTGGTTTTTGCAAAGATCTTTTGTTGTTAAGAGGCTGAAATTAGATGCTGGAATATCGGAGGTCCTACGTTTTGAGTTGTGTGCCCAAAAAAGAAATGACTCGTAGCATCTAGAGGACATCCAGCAAAAACTTTTTCTAGAGTGCTTAGATCCGCGTTTTTTTTCCCCTAGTTTAAGCACCAAAATTAATCAATAGATTTCGTGTATAATTATAGTGCTCCTGGAAAATCGTAGGTCTAAGAGCATTAGTGATCCCATAGTTTTGAGTAGAGTACCCGAAAAAGAAATGACTCGCAGCATCTAGAGGATGTCCAGCAAAAAATTTCTTTAGATTCGCGTCTTTTTTTTCCCTAGTTTAAGCACCAAAACTGATGAATAGATTTCGCGTAAAATTACAGTGCTCGCCATTTAACCTAACCATCAAAAGAAAGTATCATCTTATGGGGAATAAACTATATTTTCACTATTTTTGTTCCGGTTTATGTTATTTTTAATTCTTTAGAGTTATTTTTCTGTTTATTACTCAATAGAATGATAACCTTTACTGTCATTTTTACGTTATATTATCGTCCAGTATACAGGAGACGCATTTTTCTAATAACAACAATAATAACAACAACAACAACAACAATAATATCAATTATTATTATAATTAGATATGGAGAGGATAAAAGGAAAAAAAAAGAACCATTCATGTATAAAATTTTTCTAAGGTTATAAAATGATAACCTATATGTACCAATATTAGATAGAAAGGTAAACCTTTTGAACTTGACAACATAGACGAATCATAAATTAATCGAATACCGAAATATGAATTTGACCCAAAGTCAAGTACATATATACAGTTAGATCAGAAAATAACGTAACTTTCTTGTAAAAATTCAAAATTATATACAGACTGTCTCACGTAAAACTGTACGCTCCCACTAATCACTCATTTATGTTTTAAACAAGAGGATTCCAAAAAATATTTACAGGAAAAGCAATTCTATTGATAAATAAATCATAATCAGTGACACGACATGGTTGTGTTTACTACAAAACTATTGGGCCAAATTGAAAATGTATTATGCTGACATTGAGGATTTGTTCATTTTTAGATAAATCGTATATTATTGTTTTTATCCGAATAACAATCAATATTGGATCTAAACACAGTTTTATTTTAAATCGCAAATGTGTGATAAACAACATGCCACTGAGCGCCCTACTTATTTATCAAAGAAACTACCATTTTTATTACGACATTTTGTCATCTTTTGCTATATTTGTTTTAAGGTAAACACAACAAATTTCGAAGACTGGAAAAATGATTTTCTTATCTAATCTATCGGAATGGTGGTGCTTCTTTCAATATTGTTAACGATTTGTTTCTAATTTGTAAATAAGTTACAAAGAGTGTGTTATACGAAATCAGTCACTTAAGTCTAGCCTTATAAATTCTTAAATTTATCTCTAGTTTATTAACATAAATAACGGATTGACACGAAACGTACACCTTTACATGAAACATTCTATATATAATATACAGCATGTCTCATGTAAAAATGTATCTTTTGCTTATTTTTACGTTAAACCACAAATAGCGGCTTAAGAATTTAAAAGCTTAACTCTAATTGTACGTATTGTTTGATGGTAGCGGTGATGGTACTAGTGCCCTTTTTGATCATATGGTAATTGGAGAAATTGTTAGAAATTCTTGGAAATCATCCATAATCATAGATTAACAAACTAGAAATATTGGAGAGATTAAGGGAAATGTTGCAAACTTAAAGAATGGACAGTTAAAGGTTGATATTTACCAAAAAAACGGTCACTGCAAGCTCAGCTAACTTCTCTAGATCTTATTTTAGGTTGTACCATTGCTATAAGATTGTCCCATTTCTAATTTATCTTCAACATTTCTAGTTTCCTTATCCACAATTGTATAATGTTGAAAGACAAAGCAACAAGATTTACAAAAACGTACGTACACTTTTATATGAGACAGCCTGTATACATGTCAACTATAGACACATGCTTCCTCTCTACTTTAACGCTCGATATAACGCAACGAAAGAAATTACAATTAATTAGTACTCATATAACACGGTAAATATTGCGGTATAATACGTCAGATTCAAGTTTTATGTAGCG
>JAZBGY010000510.1:0-12829 GCA_037414755.1 Lydus trimaculatus | reverse complement strand
ACGCCGGACGTAAGACAGTCTGTATATACATATTTTTCCAGTAAACGCATGCCTCCACTCTTACTTTTGCCACCGATAGAGACATTTTCAACAAAATTTCGTATAGTTCGATTAATCACCAACGCGTTGTTGTTGTTTCAAATAATTAGTACTCATATAACACGGTAAACATGACGGTATAATACGTCAGATTCAAGTTTTATGTAGCGTTTCTGTATAAAAACGCCACGCATGTTGTCATATAACGCTACTCTCGCTAACACGGTACGATAATCGCGTTATAAACAAATCGGCGGTTGATTAGTAAATAAAGCCACGTGTTTTGCTTATCCGTATATTAAAGGAAATGATAATACGCCGGACGTAAGACAGTCTGTATATACATATTTTTCCAGTAAACGCATGCCTCCACTCTTACTTTTGCCACCGATAGAGACATTTTCAACAAAATTTCATATAGTTCGATCAATCAACAACGCGTTATTGTTGTTGTTGTTGTTGTTATTTCAGCGGTAGTAAAACATTTCTGGTTAGTTGTAAATTAATCACGTCACTACTACGTCTACTACTACTACTACTACGATTCTTCAAATCGTTTAAATAGAACCGAATTATCAAGTAAGCTTTACAAAAAAGCTCAAGACTTGCATCGAACAACAACAACAACAACAACAATAAAGTGAAAGTAATTTTTAGTTGTTTTCCCATCCGAAAAAGTTCATCAAAGAAAATTAGAAGAATTACGTATGAAGTAAGTCGATAATTTTTGTAAATTTTTGTAAATTTAAGCAACTTTCCCCAAAAAATTTTGCAACTCACATTGCTATGTTTTCATATCAATCTCAAAAACAAAAAAACACACAAAAATTACTTAAGGAACTTGGCAATTAACATCAAAATTAATAAGAAAAGATAAGAAAATTTCGTAATTATGTCGGTTTTTCTTAATATTTTGTATTTTTGTTTTACAATTTTTTGTGTAATTTCCATACAATAAGTTCAAAGACAACAAGTTTGAATCGGAATTGCTATTTGGAAAACCACACATCTTACCAAATAATAACAAAATAATAATAATAATAATAATAATGAGTCAACTGTTATAAAAAATGATTTAGAAATTTGAGCAACTTTGATCTTTTAATTGAGAAGAAAAAAAAAATCTCGACTAGACCCAATTGTGGACAAAAACCTTTCAAATTTTTTACAAATTTTATTTATTTAACATTTAAAACATCCTATATATATAGGTACCTTTATAAATAATATAACCATGTGTACGTTTGGTAATTTTAAAAGTGTGTTAATATACCATTAATTGTGAAATTATCCAATAGTTAATTTATTGAATTACACAAAAAAAAAATCTATAGATAAAAATCAATATATACAGGCTGTCTATTCGAAGAAAATCTAGTTTGTTTGTCAAAAAAAAGTAAAATAGAAATTTTTAATTTTTTTGGGGATTGAACCACCAACTAAAAACTAATCTTCAAATTGGTAGTTACCTTGTAACTATTTCGGAAAATTTAAGCAAAATTTAATTATTTTATGTTGAATCTTGTCTATCAATTGTAAAGAGCCTTGACTAGTTCCGTTTAAAATATTAACTCTTAGAAAAGGTCATATTATAAATTGTGCAAATACTATCTAGATATACACATTTCCTTATTTATTATAACAAAAATTTATATATTTTATTTAGTCTATATATCGATTTATTTGTGATTTAACCTATAAATTTGTCTAATAGAGGGTAACACGTGTGGATAGCTAGTGTAAGGTTGTAGGTTCAAATCTCACCGATTGCATTATACACTTTTTTTGGTGATTTTGATGATATTTCCTGATTATTTTTTGGTTATATTAATTAACAGACATTCAGTATAATTTTTAATACATAAAACTATAGAATTCATGTATATTAAATGTGATTATTGTCGTACGACAGGTAGATTTTTTACGCTGAATCATTAATTTTTCTAATTTTACTTTTTAATTAATTAAAATTAAAATATAATTTACAATTTTGATAACAAATAGCAACAATAGCAAATAATAATAATAATAATAATAATGATAATAGGAAAAAGTCGTCGTTTCTTTTTATTTGAAATTCAATTCAATGGAATTGTTTTTTTGATGATAAGTTCACGGTCAATGTCTCTTCAATTTTAGTCAAATTTAACCTTTTTGGTGTTATCAAATCATTATTTTGTTCATTGTACTTTAATAATAATAATAATAATAATAATAATAATAATAATCGCCTAGTTTCCGGTTTGAGGATAGAACCGGTTTTTGTCTGTCGGATAAGGCGATTAAAAGACGAATCCCTTAAATATGGTGCGAAAAAACAGCGAAATGTTCTATGCGGGACAACTGGGCTACAGGACTCAGGAGCTACAGTCGAGTGTAGGCTGTCGCAAATTTTGTATTGCCGTAAATGGAACGATTACTATTGAAATGGCGGGAATTGGTGTTACATCAGTTAGATTGAGTGCCAAAAACGATAATTCAATGGGGTGCGTGTCGTTCAATTTCCTTCCGTAGTCTCCATGTGGTGGACGCTATCTCTGAGGATTCGTCGATGAGAGGGCTTCGGGATTCTACTATACAGATTACCTCTCTGAGTACACTATCTAAATAGCTAAACCAATGGAGGATATGGGGACTAACGCTTGGTTCTTCTGCGACTCTTCCAGTAGATGCTAGCGGAGTTAATGAAGCTATCCATCGATGATTTAGAATCAAAAAGCCAGCTCCAGTAAGGAATGGGACATTTGTTTGGATTGAGAATGTGATCCTTAAGACTCTTATTGCTCCTGTTTGAACAATATGGATTTCATTTTTTTGCAAAACTAGCTATCTCTCTGGGAGACTTCTTTGTCAATTCAGTAGCATAGTATGTGTTCGGAGGTTTTATTGTCCAAACCACATAATCTATATTTCTCACTGTTTGCTTTGCACAGTTTTTCGAAATGGTATCTCATTTGGCAGTGCCCAGTTAAGAGCCCCGTTATCAGTCTTACTACGTTCTTATTTAAGTTGAGAAGCTTTCTAGCATTCTGAGGCAAATAGTTTTTTGTCTGTCGCATTCCTGGACATTATCTCCAATAGAGCATTTTCCTGCTCCATTCCCACGCACAGATCTCCAGCCTTCTGTGGGGCTTGGCTAGCCTACAGAATAGCTCCGGTCCTTTTAGAATAGAGTCATAGCGTTCTAGCAAGGTCATCGACTATTTCGTTACCGAATGCTCTGGGACCCATGGTCCTGGAAAAGTGTCATTTCTGTCCTCTTCACTTGTGAGGATGCTTCCTCATCATCATTAAAGGCTACTTCAACGAAATGAATAGTGGAGTATATCTGTGTTACACCTTTACAACGGATAGTTCTGTCACTTTGTAGAGTTAGGTGTTCCTGGGAAAGTATGGTGCACTAAAAGCCTATTTAAGTAACTTAAATTTGGAGGACTACACTAGCAAGCCATTAGCCCTCGTTAGCCTAAAATAACGATTTCCCAAAAATAACACCAAAATATTTTGCTTCCTCTCGGTCATCCAAATGGATGAAATCGTGTGGCTGAACTATTTTACAAGCGATTAGAAGCGTCTTCTATGGCTGTCGAGTCAACTCGGGCCATTTCAAAAGCAGAGCCGTTCTCTGTCCCTTGCGTTCTTTACCCATGATGAAGGGGTACCGGAACATAATCCCGATGGTCCCCCACAACGTAGTACTCTTATTGGCAGGGTTCGCTCTACCCCATAGAACAGTGACATGGTCTTTCACGAGACACCGCTACCATCATCATTATTGAGCACAACGTACGTTTGCCCAGATTAACTGGTGTAGGAGGTTGTACACAGTTTTATGGGACCATAGCAACGGTAGATTATTATAGGGGCCGTTTGTGCCATGTAGCCTTCCTGAACTGCGACCACAGCTGATTTATTGTTCTTATAGCAACGGTAATTATGGTCCTATTAGTCGGACTGGACTATCAGGCAACCGAGCAAATACCCGTTGGACCAACAAAATCTTAATTTAGCCCAATGGGCTAGAATCTTACTATAATCCAACACTGTTAGGGCCATATCATAATTAACAATCCTTTCAAATGTTATCAACTAATTAATAAATTATTAAACATACATAGTGTGTGTATTAGGGAAAACAAATATCAACACCGACTTTATAATAATAATAATGATGTAGCCTTGCTAAGTTACTTTACAAATTAGAAACTAGTCTCCTTGATTGTAAACATTATTCAAATTACAAAACATTTATTAAAATTAAAAAAAAAATGAATGAATGAACGCATGAATAATAATAATAAAAGAAATGCAAAGTGTAGACCATTTCTTGTTTCTCTCTCTCTCTCTACAAAGGGGTCAATTGCAATTAGGGCCATTTCAATTTGTTCAACACACATTAACACACGATCATTGTAGTAACCTTTTGACATTTTGTTGTAAATTACAAATTATAATTTTTCGTTTATTTTATTATAGGTAGACTTCAACAATTTAAAAATGTATTAACTTGACCTGACTTAACCTGACCAGACTAGACCAGACCAAACCAACACTAATGGCAAGTCTTGAACAATTATCCAAAGATAATAAAATGGATATGGATGAAGAGGATGAAATCAGTCATACAAATACTGAACATAGTCTATTAAGTTCAAGAAATGATAGTGAAACTACTGTTATCCATAATAATAATAATAATAATATTAATAATAATAATGATGATAATAATAGAATCAATTGTTGTTATTTAGAAAAGAAGAAGACTTCCAAATACCGTAAGTATACCAATAATAATAATAATAATAATAATATATTGCATAACGAGTAGGGAAAGTATTCGAGAGCAGTACGGAAAGAAGCTTTGCCGTACGGTCAGTTCTATCGGCTAGCATATCTACACAATTCTATCCATTTATAGTTGTGAAAACGATTAATAAAAAGCCAATTCATTACAGTTGAACCAAATTTAATACAATTTTAATGTCAAGGTTACTCGTATATACAGTGTGTCCGTTAGATAACGTGTAAACTTCAAGGTATTGCGTTTAGCTTTAAGAGAAGAGAAAGGAGGAAGACATTTTTTTTTTAAATTTTCGTAAAATTTGTAAGGTAACAGTCGAATTGAAATAATCCTTCCTTATTAATCCGGAAATGACGTCAATTTGGAGTTTTCATGGTCTATTTGATTAATTAATTTGGAAAATTACGTTGAATCAACCTTTCATTCAACCCAGATTAGTTTGATGAACTACAACAACCACCTTTAAATTGACGAAATTGCTTAAATTATTAAACAAATAACAATAATAAATAGTGTAACTCGAGGAACACGTATTCTGTACCGTGTTATAAAAGACCGTCACATCAGGAATTTTTTTAGATATCAAGGAATACAATTTAGACGTATGGTATAATGGGTGTCTTCTTATAACGCGTTTTACTACAACACGGGATCTTTATACACGATTTTTGTTCAAGTATTTTAAAATAGATCAAATATAGTTGAGAAATCGGCAATTTTTGTGTGGACATATTGTATATTTCCATTGAAACTTTCACTTATACAACATACGATCAAATGTATAAATACGATCAAGTTCACGGGTCGATGTAATCGTTTCTCATTTATTTATATTTTTTTTCCCACGACTATTCTATTTTATAAACAATATAATATGATTATAATATAAATAAATTTTAATTGTTTATAATTTTTTTTTACATTAAAACACACCTAAATTTGTGTTAAACTAATAAATTAAATCTATACTTCTACTACTTTGTTTTGGTCGGCTTGAGTTTTATGTTGTAATAACGATAAGAGAGCCATCTATGAACGCCAATATATATTAATACTAAATTCAACATGTAGATGGCGCTTTAAGTATTTACTAATCGGAAATTTGTTTATAACACGTATTAGCCGGTGTAGCGTTATATAACAATATGCGTTGCGTTTTTATACAGAAACGCTACATAAAACTTGAATCTGACGTATTATACCGCAATGTTTACCGTGTTGTATGAGTACTAATTAATTGAAACAACAACACGTTGTTGATTGATCGAATTATACGAAATTTTGTTGAAAATATCTCTATCGGTGGCAAAAGTAAGAGTGGAGGCATGCGTTTACTGGAAAAATATGTATATACAGACTGTCTTACGTCCGGCGTATTATCATTTCTTTCAATATTCGGATAAGCAAAATACGTGGTTTTATTTACTAATCAACCGCCGATTTGTTTATAACGCGATGATCGTACCGTGTTAGCGAGAGTAGCGTTATATGACAACATGCGTGGCGTTTTTATACAGAAACGCTACATAAAACTTGAATCTGACGTATTATACCGCAATATTTACCGTGTTATATGAGTACTAATTAATTGTAATTTCTTTCATTGCGTTTTATCGATCGACAAAGTAGAGAGGAAGCATGTGTCTAGTTGACATATATACAGGCTGTCTCATATAAAAGTGTACGTACGTTTTTGTAAATATTGTTGCTTTGTTTTTCAACATTATACAATTGTGGATAAGTAAACTAGAAATGTTGAAGATAAACTAGAAATGGGACAAACTTATAGCAATGGTACAACCTAAAATAAGATCTAGAGAAGTTAGCTGAGCTTATAGTGAGCGTTTTTTTGGTAAATATCAACCTTTAACTGTCCATTCTTTAAGTTTGCAACATTTCCCCTAATCTGTCCAATATTTCTAGTTTGTTAATCCACGATTATGGATGATTTCCAAGAATTTCTAACAATTTCTCCAATTACCATATGATCTAAAAGGGCACTAGTACCATCACCGCTACCATCAAACAATACGAACAATTAGAGTTAAGCTTTTAAATTCTTAAGCCGCTATTTGTGGTTTAACGTAAAAATAAGCAAAAGATACACTTTTACATGAGACATACTGTATATTATATATAGAATGTTTCATGTAAAGGTGTACGTTTCGTGTCAATCCGTTATTTATGTAATAAACTAGAGATAAACTTTAAGAATTTATAGGGCTAGCCTTAAGAGACTGATTTCGTATAAAACACCCTTTGTAACTCATTTACAAATTAGAAACAAATCGTTAACAATATTGAAAGAAGCACCACCATTCCGATAGATTAGATAAGAAAATCATTTTTCCAGTCTTCGAAATTTGTTGTAATTACCTTAAAACAAATATAGCAAAATGTTAAGAAATTGTCGTAATAAATATGGTAGTTTCTTTGATAAATAAGTAGGGGGCCCAGTGGCATGTTGTTTATCACACAATTGCGATTTAAAATAAAACTGTGTTTAGATCTAGTATTGATTCTTATTCGGATAAAAACAATAATATACGATTTATCTAAAAATGAACAAATCCTCAATGTCAGCATCATACATTTTCAATTTGGCCTAATCGTTTTGTAGTAAACACAATCTTGTCGTGTCACTGATCTCGATTTATTTATCAATAGAATTGCTTTTCTTGTAAATATTTTGAAATCTTCTAGTTTAATACATAAATGGCTGATTAGTGGGAACGTACAGCTTTACATGAGACATCCTGTATATATATATTTTCTAGACGACTTTATAATCACCAGTTATTATAGGTAATTATTGATAATATAATCAATAATTTCAAATTTTGCATTTTTTTTTGATGAATTATATGTCAAGGTGATAATTTGTCTAAATTTACGTAAAATTACCATAATAATCCACAGATAATTTCCTTAATTATTATTAACAATCAAAAAACCAAAAAAAAAATGACACACAGGTAATACTTAAATACTTATCAAATTACCTGGTTAAAAATCAGCCAACTAGATCTAATAGATTTTAGGTTTCTGATATGTACTAATTACGATTACCATTATCATTATTATTATTATTATTATTATTATTTTATAGATAGTTATGCGATTACAGTCATATAAATGTTGTAATTTTATGTAAATTAACCAATTTTTGTGTGTGTGTGTGTGCGTGTGAATGTGGTGTGTAATCGAAACTATGTCAATAACAATACTTTTAATTAATTAATTATTTAATTAATTAATTTATTTATTTATTTTTTCATAATAGTTTTATGGTGTTATCTAATTTTTGGTATTGGTTTTATAATATGGGCAATAACAACAATAATATGGACACCAGAACAATTATTTATGGATGAACGTTTACGTATGCGGCGTGGTCTACCACCATATGAATGGTGGAAAAATCCACCAGATGAAGTTTATTTTAATGTTTATTTATTTAATATAACCAATCATGAACAGTTCCTAAATGATACAACAATTAAATTAAATGTTAAAGAAATCGGTCCCATTACCTATATGTAGGCGAACTTATAAATATACAGATTGAAACAGTTCAATTAGGAACATAGGAAAGTGTTGAGAGTGGGCTAATTTTATTGCGATCCAATCAGTCGTCTCTTTCTAACTCATACGAAGACTGTAAGACTATCTCGCTCTTGTAGTTTCTAATATGTTCCTAGATGAACTGGCTCAACTGGTATATATAAAATTGAAATATCCAGAAAAATAGTGATAATAATTTTAGGGAGAAACTAACCCATAGTAATGTTGTATTTAATGATAATGGTACATTATCATATACAGCAACAAGAAAGGCTGTTTATATACCAGATCTCAATAAAATTGATTTAAATTCAACAATAATAATGCCAAATTGGGCTGTTTTAGTAAGTATTAATTTGAATGACCTTGTCTGATCGTTGATGTGGTAGTTGAGTGACGTCACATATTAGAGAGTGCGCTTTTTGTAGGGTATTGCTTCATATCTTTGGCAACAGAGTATTTTCGTTAAATTTGGTTATAATTTATTAATACGTTCATTAAAACCAAAAATATTTGTTAAACAAACAATTTATAATATTTTATGGAATTTAACAGATCCATTTTTGGATGCATCCAGTAATATAGCACCATTTTTAATACCAATCAATAATATGGGTGTATTATCAAGGGTAAGTTATTATTTTGTTGTATATCTACCACTTATTTGATGGTTGTTGTTCAAGTATCGTACAAAATCTCGTATTTGTAGAGATAAAACGGTAGTTAGTGTAAACAACAGAACAACTACTGGTCTGCAAATATGAGAAACGTACATTAATTTTTCTACCCCTATTTGATGGTTGTTCAAATATCGATCAAAATCTCGTATTTGTGGAAATAAAAAGATAGTTAGTGTCAACAACAGAACAACTGCTTGTCTGCAAACACGAGAAACGTACGTTAATTTTTTTTTGAATATTGATTGGAGCCACAAATAGGGATATTTATAGAAATAATAATAATAATAATAATAATAACAATAATTTAATTAGATTTATAGTGAATTAGAGAATAGAGTTACGGTTTTTGTTGGTACAAAACATGGTAATAAAAAATTCTTTTTAATTGATAAATATGATGGTAGTGAATATTTACCAAAATGGGGTGAAATATGTAATGATACAGTTGTTAATGCAACTGAAGGTATAACATATCCACAAATGATAACACCATCTACAAGCATTAAATATTGGAGGAATACATTATGTAAAAGTGCTACATTACAATATACACGTAAATGATTCTTTGCTTTGTTTGTTTTTTTCTTTCTTCTTTAAGATAGCCTTAATTGTTGATATTTTTTAGATAATTTAACGAAATTTGGTGTAGATGCTTATCGTTTTGATTTACCAAATACAGCATATGATCGTATTGTACCAGAAGATTTGGATTGTTTTAAAATGGTACCAACACTACCAAATGGATTATCGGATGTGTCGAAATGCCATTTTAGTAAGTCTTTAGGTCTTTTAGCTTTAGGCTCCGAATCAAGAAGGCTTTCGTCCCTTCCCAATGTGTATGAAGCCTTAATGAAAGGTCTTACATATTCCACTTTAATTATTTTTCTGTCTGTAAGGAGTACTTGAGCTCTCTAGTCTCATGCTTCTTTGTGTATTGTCTTAGCTGCTTTGTGTGTGTCCAGCCTTGTAAAGTCTTCTTCTGACATTGGGAACCTCTTGGTTTCATCCATGTGTGTGTCCTTAGTTGGTCCCTAGTTTAGATCTACTCTCACAAGTTCATCCAAGATACCCTTGATATAGCGTAATTCCTGCATTACGCCAAAACTTACTTTAGCATTATGCTGAAATGTCCGTTCAACTGTAAATAACTCTTAATGCTGTTGATTTCCTGTAGCATCGATTTTTCACAGTTTGCAAATAGTTAATCCGAAGATTTCTTCTAATGCCTCATTTTGCACTATTTGGGCAACTGGAAACAAATGTATGGATCGCTCTACTAAACTTGTTCTATTGCTGAAATCTCACAGCACTCCATGTAGGTGTTGGCTACTACTCAGATGAATCTATTGCTTCCAATGCGAAATCCTTTGGAAATCCTGATGTAGCAACATTCCTATGCTTTTCCTAACGACAACTACTTTTTGTCTAGATGAAGCTTGATTAGCTTTTCTTACCATGACCAGCTTTTTGAATCTTTTTGAAGCGGTTGACGCTTCCTTACTTTTTGTTGATGTGCTCTTGCAGATCTGAGGCAAAGAAAGCCATTTTGCATCCCTTCCAAAATAAAAGCAATTTAGAGCAATCGTTCAATTCACCTTGGAGTGATTGGAAAAAACGTTGTACGTAGCTCCTTTGAACGTCTTCCATTGCAAAACTCGCAGATCACTCCAAGTATGGCTGTTCTGAAGAATACTATTTTTTGCCTGGATAAGGCTTCATCGTGCTTGTTTAGCCTTTCTTGCCATGAATAGTTTTTGGAATCTTCTTGAAGCAGTTGAGGTTTCCTTAGCTTTTGTTGTAGTACTGATGTGCTCTTGCACCTTTGGGTGATTTGCAAAAAACTTTGTTAATCGCTTTTTTTAACTTGTTCTATTGCAAAACTCTCGTATTACTCCATGTAGGTGTTCGCTACTACTCAAAAGAAAGATGAATCTACTGCTGTGAATGAGGAATTCTTTGGAAATCCTAGCTGACGCAGAAACACTCTAGGATTTTCTATAGAAACTCCTTTTTGCCGGAATGAAGCTTGTTTTGGGATCTTCTTGAAGCAACTGAGGCTCCCTTACTTTTTGTTGCAGTACTGTAGTGCTCTTGCAGAATTGAAGCCAAAGAATCCATTTTGCATCTCTTTCAAAACCGAAGCAATTCAGAACAATCGATCAAACTTTTTAAAGTTTTCTGTTTTATTTTGCAGATTTCCCAATTGCTGCAAGTTTTCCACATTTTCTCTATGGTGATGCAATACTTAAAACTTACGTAACTGGTTTAGTACCAAATGAAACCAAACATAGTTCTTATTTAGAAGTAGAACCGGTAATTCTATTCACATTTCTACCAACTGTAAAACAAAACAAAAAATGAACTTCTTTAATTTTTTTTTTGGCAGCAAACTGGAGTTCCTTTAACATCAAGAGCTGCCTCACAATGTAATCTAGTCATACGACAATTGAAAGGTTTCCATGATAGTGTTAGCCGATTCAGTGATACAATAATTCCTATGTTTTGGTTGGAATACGTACGGTTTTTTTTTTTTATTTTAAATACAACAAAACAAATTTATTATAAACAATTTCATTTTTGTTTACAGTATCAAGTAGGCTTACCATGGTATATTAAAGGTTTAGTTTATTTCCAAGTGAAAATTCTACCAACACTTCAACACTTTTTTACAGCATTTTTATTGATAATTGCAACAATTTTATTGCGGTCTTATTTGAAATTGCGACGTAAACGACAATTGTTATCAAATAAACAATTTATTTTTGATAAAGAATTATATGTTAGTAATAAAATTTAGGATAATAATAATAATAATAATAATAATGACAGTATTGCCTGCATCAATAGATTTTGCTCAATTAAAATTAGGTTTTTATTTGCTTAGAATAAAATTGTAGTCTTTTTATTGTGTGTATAAACCAAAGTTTTCTATTTTTTACTCAATAAAATGTGATAATAATGGGTACTTTACTTGCTTTTTTCTATCTAAAATCAACTCTGAAAGCAGTGGAAGTTAGCAACTCCATTTACCCAAAATCCTTGCGCTTTACCGGCCTAAACCAGCAAAACACGCTTGATGTGAACTTTAATAACACTCCGGTAGGAATACGTTATCTGCGTACCTTAGATGTGTCTCCTACAACAGTTCAACGGAGGTCAGCTTCTCCTTCACAAGCTTATCAGTCCAGATGCTCCGATATCCGAAGTCATCCCCCTAGTGCAATCATAGATCCTCTCATTTGCTAAATGAGTTAGAAGGTACTAAAACAGGTACTTTTGTTGCCTCCAGTAGTTCGGAAAATGAAGCTACATGGTTCCGTAAGGATTTAAGAGGTCTACAGACCCATATTGATGGGTATCCCATTCAAAATCTTTTATTTTTTCATACACAACAAACCAAATTTATATTTGTTGGTAGGTTGAGAAGATCGATTTTCGCACATCGTCTTAGTTGTTTTTTGAAATTGAATGGACCATCTTATAATACTGATGCAGCATGTAGTAGTTCTTTATATGCCTTGGATAGAGCTTATAGAAGCATTAGAAATGGATATGTTGATGCTGCTTTAGTTGTTTGTGTACATCTTTGTCTTAGTCCTTTACATACTTTACAATTGTTTCGGTAAAACAAGTTTTTGCAGACGTGTTTAATACAATTTTTTTTAATAATTTTTCGACAATTTAAGGGGCTTCGTTCCGTAGACGACCTTGAGTTTTCAAAATTTTGGTCTAGCTGTCAAGATCG
>JAZBGY010000509.1:19881-56722 GCA_037414755.1 Lydus trimaculatus | reverse complement strand
TTTATTTAAATTCTGTACCAGTAAGAAATACATAATTTCTTATCGATAATAATAGTTGATTATATTTTCAATTTTACACTATGTATATAATAATTGATTGAAGTATTTTTACATATTCTCCATTTATTATTAATTGGATTATACCATGTTCCACATATAGAAATTATTTTACATTGCCGATCTAGTAACATTCTTTGTAAATGATTCAATTCAATAAATTTCTCATATTTAGGAATATCTTTTGGTATAATACGTAATAATTTGCCAGCCAAAAATACAACAATTAATTTCGACCAAATTGTTTTATTTTGTGTTGTAATAAAGAATGAACCATTTGGTTTTAAACATTTCAAACAATTATTTAGAAAAATATCAGGATTATTGATATGTTCAATAACTTCAGATGCAATAATTACATCATATTTTTGATTAGTTACTTTTGCATAGTTTTCAATTGTTGACATGTAATAACTAATTTTGTTTTTATTTAAATTCTGTTGTTTTTCTAAATGTTGTTTAGCAATTTCGATTAATTCTAAATTTGGATCTATACCAGTAATTGTGGCACCTAAACGTCCTAATGTTTCAGTTAAAATACCACCACCACAACCAACATCTAATATTTTCAAATTATTTAATGGTTCTTTACAATTTTGTTGTTCTGGTGATAGACAACCATTTATTATAAATGGTACACGTATCGAATTCATTGAATGTAAAGCTTTCATAAAACCGTGAATATTCCACCATTCTGATGCTAATTGATTAAATACTTTTGAATGATTATGATCTACAGTTGACGATGTAAATCTTCTATAAAAATGAAACAAATTATTATCTTTATGAAATACTTATTGTTAGTAAAAATGTAACAAACATACTTTGTAATAAACAAATGAATTCTGACTTGCAACATGTTTTAATATTTTTATAAAACTGCATAGTTATTGAAGGAAAAAACGCTTATTTATAAAAAAAAATAAAAATAAATACATATACCTATAACCTTGGTCTTGTACGTTTACTATTTTTTTTTTAAATTTCTGCTACGTCAATAAACCGATAACAATTTATAATTTTTGTTTTTGTTTTTCTACAATTCTACTACTAAAGGCATACATATCAAACTTGCAATTTTATCGCATGTACAGCATAATTAATGTTAGTATCTTTACAAAATTGCCATGTATTACTAAATGGATTATAAAGCATTCCATGACTAGAAATTATTCTACAATTACAATCTAATAAGATACGTTCAAGTTGATATAATTCAATAAATTTCTCATAATCATGTGTGGATTTTGGTAACATTTGTGTTAAATTTTCAGCAAAAAATATTGCAAATATTTTCGACCAAATTGTTTTACTAATTGTTGTAATAAATAATGAACCATTCGGTTTTAAATATTTCAAACAATTATTTAAAAACAAATGTGGATTATTCACATGTTCAATTACTTCAGATGCAATAATTGCATCAAATTTTTGTTGATTATTATCATCATCAATTATATTTCTTTGATATTCATCAATTGTCACTGCACAATAACTTATTTTACTTTTATTTAAATTCTGTTGTTTTTCTAAATGTTGTTTAGCAATTTCGATTAATTCTAAATTTGGATCTATACCAGTTATTGTGCCACCTAAACGTCCTAATGCTTCAGTTAAAATACCACCACCACAACCAACATCTAATATTTTCAAATTATTTAATGGTTCTTTACAATTTTGTTGTTGTTGTTGTTGTTGTTGTTGTAATAGACAACCATTTATTATAAATGGTACACGTACTGAATTCATTGAATGTAAAGGTTTCATAAAGCCAAATATATTCCACCAATCAGTTGATAATTGTTTGAATTTGTTTAATTCATTTGGATCGATAGTAGTTGTAAGGAATCTCCTGCAATTATTGAAAGATTAGAAAACTATGTTGAATAATTAGTTAATTAATTACCTTGAATTAATTATAAATTTGTTAAACATTCTTCTTTCTATCTAATGTTTATAAAAACTTTTTTGAGGTTAGAATTCACAAATGCAACAATGTAACAGTGTTGTCGGATGGCTTTAAAATCCCCTAAAAGAGTCTCGCCCCTTCAGAATCACCAAAAACAAGTTTTTTAAATCGAAATTTGACACACAATAGGATTATATAGCCCGCCAGCATTTACAGCTTATTAAGATTGTAATTATTGACCGGAGCTGAGTTTTAAAAGTAATTGAAAGCTATTAAAAACTTGTAAAATTTAGTCTGGCAACGTTGCCTGCAAATAAACTATATGCACTACTATTGAACTACGCATTGGACTAAGGCCCATCATACGTGCTCGTTAAGAGCTATGTCCTAAATTAAAGACGTTATAAGTATATGGAGGAAGCATAACGCAGCTTGTAGGCGCTGTAAAGCGATAAGCCGCTTGGGGTAGCGGAACGCTTGTGATGCGTACATCATGGGTTGCATATTCAAGGGCGTATATGTGGAGATTTCAATAATTGATATGATAATATATGATTTTCCAGGGGTAATTGATCGAAAATGTGTTCTTTTCCACAAATAAAAATAACTGTATTTACATAATAATTGAAAATTGATTGATTTCTAACAATAAATAGGAATAAGTAACAGTAGTTGTCTAACCACTTTATGGTGCGTACAAATATGTTAGTCGTTGGTATTAAAAAGTAGTAGATCCATAATACCTTTTACAACTATAGGTTGTTAAAATAATTGCATTATAAGTACAATAGTATCAATTAAAACTGGTGAACACTTTATTACCAACTTAAGAATTATAGTCTGACGCATGGTATATTTAAAATTCGTTATGTTAATAATAGAAAAGGCGAAATGCGAAATAATAGTTAAATATATATGTTTTAACAAAATATGAATGAGAATCTTGTCTGCAAGCACACCCTTTCCATATTATAAATATATAGTTTCGTGTACGACGGGCCTAAAGTCTAATATTCAATATATGGTTAAATGCGTGCGCAGGTCGAACATATGTGAACATATGCATCCGAACACAAAACAGAGCGCTCTTTCTTCAATGTTTGACAGTCAGTGCTTAAACCGCCTAATTTTTTAATGTGAGGTTAGAGTGATAGTGATTAAAATTTAAAACAAAAAAACTGTGAAAATTGGTTTGTTTGTATTCAATAAATAATAATAAAAAAATGAAAATTGCTTGTCGTGTATCGATTGGTAATAGAGCATTAAATAATTCATCAACAACAAGAAGGAAACATATAAAATCAACATTGGCATTATGTAAACATCCAAATACAGATGAATTTTGTATTATTTTATTTACACAACAGAATAAAAATGGTAATAAATATTTAATTAATGGTAATATAATCCAAATATTAACAAGATTTATTAATGATGGTAAAGCAACAATACAATTTAAACAACCACCACATGATTTTTATATACAATGTGATGAAATAATACAATTAAAAGGTTTCTTGCATTTATTAAAAATTGCATTAGAAAATAAGAATAATATGAAGAAAATGATGACATCAACATCAAATCAACAACAACAATTAACAAAATATTCAAGTTTATCTGTTACACCAATTGCAACAAAAGATTTACCAATGAAAAAGATGATAATTAAAGATCGTTCAGAATATCCATCTAGTTTTCCACGTACATTAGAATCACTTTATATAAATAATATAAAACGTTGTGCATTAGATGATGGTATATTAAAATTAGTAAAATTAAAAATACTCGATTTATCAAATAATTCTATTGAATCATTACCAGAAGAATTAAATAAATTAGCAAATTTGACAACATTAAATTTAGGTTCAAATCAATTAGGTAAATCAATGAAACAATGGAATTGGATTGGTGGTAATTTAATAACAACATTACAATATTTAAATTTAGAATTGAATCATTTGGAATTTTTACCAAATCAAATTGTTAAATTACAAAAATTAACAACATTAAATGTTAATAATAATTTATTAAAATCATTGCCAATTGGTATTGGAAATTTGAAAAATTTATCAAATTTAAATGTATCAAATAATCAATTAACAAAATTACCAAGTACAGCACGTTTATTAAAATTAAAATTATTTGAATTATCAAATAATCATTTTCAAAATATACCACAATCTAATCAACATCATCATACAATACAACAATCAAATACTGAATTATTAAAACATTTTCCAATATGTACATTACGTGAATTATCAGCAAAAATCATTTTAAAATCATCAATAAAATATAATTCTTATTTAATACCAAAGACATTATGTTATTATTTAGATCATGCTAAATATTGTATATGTGGACAAGCTTGTTTTAATGTTTATTATCAAATTGATGATCAAATCCCATTATCAGATATAGCACAAGATTTTTGTATTAGTTCATCAAATGATAATGGTGGTGGTGGTGGTGGTGGTGGTTATCATACAATTGTTTTAATTGATGCATATTTTTGTTCATTGAAATGTTTACGTTTGAGAAGAGGACGTAATCGCCAGCCGGTCATTTGATAGAATGCCATTGATTTAAGTTAAATTTTTTTTGTTTTTTGTAAATTAATTGTTTTTTACCTATATGTATGTATACCTATTTAAATATCACTTTATTTATTGTTTTATATACTTGCATGTTTATGTATAAGTGAAATACCTAAGTGACACACATTTCTTTAAGTTATGGTAAATAGATTTAAATGGAACTTTTAAAAAAAAAATCGTTTACTGTTAAATACCACCACTAATTCTAAGTGTAAGTGTAATTAAATATTATTATGTGCATTAGAAGAAGAACTACTACTATACGAGTGAGTACTACAACAATAACAAAGAATAGGGTCAAATGTAAATGCGAAAATTCGATCGATATTTTTAATGAAAAATGAAATCAATATTTCTCTCTTTGTTTTAAAATTCTCTTGTTTGTTGTTGTTGTTAAAGTTACGATTTGAAGAAAACAAATTAAAAAGAAAAGAGAAGAAAACGAATTAAAGCAAGAAAGAAAGCACCAATTTTTACATAAAACAGTAGACCCATACAGTAGACTACGTTAGTTGTTGGCTTGCTTGCAACAGCAGTAGAACGATTATCGGTGAGTCAAACATAAAAAAGTAAACCAACCAACCAACGAAATTTATTGTCATAATTGTGTTTCTCAATAAAATAAAAAATTTCAGGTGAGTTATTAGTCATTAATTATATTAATTATATAAAAAAAAAAAACAACCACAATCCTAACTATTCTTCATATTTAATAAATAACAATTTAATTGGTATGGTCTATACAAAGTTTGTGTATATTTATTTATTGTTAGCCATATATAAATGCATGTACTCATATGTTCTTTTGTAGTTGATAGAATTACAGGTGAAAGAGTAACGACCATTTCATTCTAATTAAGTAACTCGTTTTAATAAATTAAAAGCTATCTGAATGTATACAAGTAAATGAAGAAATATCTAATTTGTTAATTGATTTTTTTTTTGTATTCCAGACTGTAATTAATTGGTGGTTAGTTGGTGAATTAAAAGCACACCACAATATTAATATGACATCGCGATTAGTACAGATACAGGTGAGTGGTATCACATTATATTTATGTGGGCATTGTGGACTTCATACATATGTATGTGTTGTGTATATGTCTGTATATAGATACCTATAGACAAGTTCTGCAATGCCCACATTTAATAAATTAACCTTCATATTTGAAATTCTCAGACAAAACACAAACAGATTGCAATTAGCAGGTAGTTATTGATAAAACAGATAGATACTGTAGTCAGGACATTAGTTTGCCTATTATCTTGGTTTTTCATTTTTCATTTTTACCCACATAAACTTCAATTGCCTTAAAAATTAAAACTAAAGGGTAATTAAACAACTTTTTCTTGTTGTTATTGTTGTTACTGTTGTCGAGGTTGGTTGATCGGGCGTTATATGACGGTCATGGTATTAGCCCACACATTTATAGTGGAAATGTGTGTGGTTGGTGACTCATTCTCTATCGGGGTCTGTGCTCGTTGTTGATTTTCCTATTTTGGTATTATTACGTAATTATGCACATACATACATATACATAAAAATCATTTTGATTGTTTTCTGATGAATAATTAGTAGATAGATAGAATACGCCGTATATATGGTAGGTAGGTAGGTAGGTAGGTAGGTGGTAGGTTAACTTTCCTTAGTTAATTACTCTACCATTACTATTTTTGGATGATTTTGATTAAATGATTCAAACTTTCAAAAATTGTCGTATTATAGATGTATTTATAATAATTATTTCATGTTTCACCTAATTCTTGGTAACGTTAGTAACCATAAAATGGGGTGAGACATGCGCCCTTTTTCTATTCTATTCATTATAATCTATAAAAAAATATTCACGCACCTTCATTTTATATATTAGTCGCGTTTTGTTATTTTAAATGTGAAATAATGTATAAATATCTTAGTTCAAGTTTAAATTCTATAGTTTCTATAGATTTAGAGACTTCATGGGCTGCTAAGAGCCTTCAAGATGCCTTTCGTTACGATGTATGTATATGTGTGTGTGTGTGTGTACATCTAGATGTTGTATATATCTATATTCTTGACATAATCTTAAGTTTATTATTGAAAATCCATCTCTCCAGGGTCAATCAATCAATCAATCAATATAGATTTGGTGATTTTCTGTTTTGTTCTATTTTTAGGCCCGTTTCCAACAGAAACAAATACAAGAACGTGAAGAGAAATTGTTACGTATGTACGAAAATCAACAACAAAGAACATATGAAAGGGTTGGTGGACGTAGTAGTGCTGGCAGTAATAAAAGTAGTAATAGTGGTGGTGGTGGTGGTGGCAAAGTACGACAAATGTTTGATGAACGTCGTCAAAAAGCTGGTGTTGATCGTAGTTATCCATTAGAACCATTAAAAACAACCAAATCAACAACATTGAATCGTGTTGGCCGTTGTAGCAGTGTTGATAGAAATCAAATCATTGTGAAAGCACAGAAGACAACAATTAAATCACAACAACAACAACAACAAAATCATAATAGGAAATCAACAACATTAACACAACAAAGTGTTGTGTATAGTAATAATAATAATAATAACAATGATGTTAATAATAAGGAACATCATTTTCAAGATAATTATATTAAAAGTAATAATGATATTGTTGATATGATGAATAATCATAATTTAAATGGATTTAGTTTAGATGATGAACAAATGCCAAGTGGATTTAATGATGATCATGATGATAATGATGATGATAAAAATAATAATAATAATAAGAGTTTTACAGGGAAATTGACAAATGTTGGTAGGAAATTACCAATTGAAAAAAAGAATCATAATGATTTTGGAAAAACTTTCCGCAGGGATACCAAGGTATATGTATACGCGATGTGAATTTATTATATAATTTAGATCATAGTCAGTTAGTAGAAAAAACCATAACAACGAAATATTGTTTGTTTATTGAAATTTTTTAAATTTCAACTTCTGTATATTAAAAGAGAAGAAGATTTATAATTGAAACTTCTATTGTATTGAGTCAATGGGGATTTTTCTCTAAATTTTAATTTATTTTTGTTTTTAGCCAATTATGAAGAAAACAACAACAACAACAAACAGGCCAGCATCCAGTTCTATTCAACAAGCAAAAGTAACTTCTAGTTCTCCACCTCCATCGAAATTTGTTAAATCACCATTAAATCAAACATCAAGTAAAATGACATCATCACCTCCTTCACCAACAAAAACAACACCAAAAACTAGCAGTATTGCAACTGCTACAACTAGACAACAACAACAGTCAAAACAATTAATTAATGCTAATGGTTTGAGTGAATGTAAATATTGTAATAGACTATTTGCAACAGATCGTCTAGCGGTACATGAAAATATTTGTATGAAAACAGGTAAAAAGAAACGTAAAGTTTATGATGCAACAAAACATCGTATTGAAGGTACCGAATTGGAACAGTATGTTAGAAAAAAAGGTTCGAAAATTACTAATAATCGAGTACGTATCTTTTTGTTTTTAAAATAGTTTTATTTTTTTTTTGCTCATTAAAAATGTCTTTATTTTTAAAGGTAAAACCACAACAATCAATAGCATCAACAGTAATACAACCACCGAAAAAGGATTGGCGACGTACTCATGAAGAATTCATCAATACTATCCGTGCAGCTAAACAAGCACAAGCACATTTAGCTAAAGGTGGTAAATTATCAGATTTACCACCACCACCACCATCAACAAATCCAGATTATATACAATGTCCACATTGTGGTAGGAAATTTAATCAAACAGCAGCTGAACGACATATACCGAAATGTGCAACATTTCAATTTAATAAACCGAAACCAGGTCAATCAAAAATACAAGGGAAGGGTAGATTTTGAAATTTTGTGATAATATGAATGATGGTAGTGTGTGTGTGTACATTTGTGTGTGTGTGTGTGTGTGCGCGTGTGTATAGATATGTATTTGTTATTCTATTAAAGTTAATGTTTCAAAATAAATAATAATAATAATGATAATAAAATCGACAGTGTTTATATTTTAGAATTCTAATGTATATTATTGTGAATATTTATAGAGAAAATAATGATGGTGCTAATGTAAAATTGTTTAATTTTTATAACAAATTACTTATTTTTCAATAGATGATTACTACATCCCCACTTATATAATCATGATTTCATGTTCCTAATAAGATAATACACATATTTTTTTTTTGATTACTTTAATACATTTTATTATATTATAATAATTGTTTATTTATTATTCCATATTTTTATAAGTTTACAATTAAATTAGTAATGAATTATTGTCTAGAATAATTTGCATTGATATAATGGTAAAGTACAACTAAAAGAAATAAAATAACACCTAAGGCATTCGATAAAATAGCCAAATGGACGTCAGTGACCATTTCTGAAACAAATAATTTTTCAAATTAGCCGCGTATATAGTTTATAATATTGGCCACAAGGTGTCAGTGTATTTTATATTTGTACATTTAATAACCATAAGATGACACCACTATTAGAGAATATATTTTTGTGTGTATTTAATCTTCATTTTTTTTTATTTTACTTTCTGTTATTACCATTATTCTTGTTTTTACAATTCATTTGTCAATTTTGAGAAAATTAATTCTTTATTTGTCACACAAACAATTTATCGTATATGTAAGTATAATTTTATTTAAAAGATAATAGTTAAAATGGAGAAAAATTAACGTTCATATTATTATTATTATATCAAAATAATTTAAATTTACCATTAATAATTATTATAAACTCACCTAATAATATATTCTAGATTGTATTTCTTTAGAATTAATATTAATTTAAAAGAGATTAATCTTTTACGTGGCTTAAAGCCGGTTGATTTACACTGTCGATAAAGTAGATTTCTTTCTTGATGTCTTTTTTTTTCTGTTATTGTATGATTGTTATGCTATACATATACGGGGTGTTTTGAAAAAGTTACAATTATAATTATCTACATATTATGTTTTCATTTATTTTGATTTAATTTTTATCTTTCTAGGGTTAATTAGAAACAATGGTTGTAGCTACAGCATCAACGACAATAAAATTCCACAATTTTCCTACTGGTCGTGTTGAACATCATTACCAACCACCACCAACAACATCACAAATTGATGGTTCTATACGTAGTATATCATGGAGTAAAGATGGTAATTGGTTAGCATTAGTACCACATTCTGGTTATACAGAAATAATTAGTATTAAAAATCAATTGAAAACAATTCATACAATTGAATCATTTATTGAACCATCATGTGTATCATTTCAAAATACAACGAAAAAGAATTTAATTATTGGTACAAAAGGTGGTGAACTCTATCTGTATGATATTAAATCTAGGAATATAAAAAAAACATTCCATAAAGCAACATCAATGGTGAGACATGTTGAATTTAGTGCAAAAGATAATTATATTGTTGCAAATTATGAAAATGGTATTGCCAATTTATTTAGTAATGTTACAAATACATTAGTTGGTGTATTAAAAATGCCAAAAACACATTTAATCAATACAATAAAAACAAATCCAATTAAACGTAATTTAATTGTTGGTGGTAGTCAAGAGGGTGCTATTACTGTATGGGATATAAATACAAATAAAATACGTTATTTTAATGAAATACAACATAAAGCACCAGTATGTTCAACAATTTTCTCACCAATACATTCCGATTTAATTCTATCAACTGGTTTAGATAGGCAATTTTGTTTTTACGATATTGGTAGTAATAAATGTATTAAAAATATATTTGTTGATAATTGTATGATATCAGCTGATTTCACATCGGATGGTAAATATATTTTAATGGGTTCACAAAATGGTAAAGTCTATATATATGATTCAAGGAAATTAGATGAAACAATGAATACATTTATTGCACATAATAGTCCAATTAAACATTTAGCATTTAAACGTAATAGTAGTGGTGGTGGTGGTAGTGGTGGTGGTGAAGAAAGTGATTTTAGTATAACGTCAAGTATTGAATGTGTTTCAAAACCTGAAAAATTATTACAACAACAGCAACAACAACAACAAGATAATGAATCATTTAATTTGGGTTATATTTCAGTTGAAACACCATTATCATCACCACTACCAATAAATAATGATGAACAAAATAAAAATGCAACAGCAGATTATGATTCATTTATGGCAAAAATTGGTTTAGATAGAAATAAAATATTTGAATCAGTACATAATAATACTAATAATGATGTTGATGAACAACAACAACAACCATCTCCATCATTATCAACATTACAAGTACCACCTACTCATAGAAAAATATTACGAGAAAAATTGAATGAAAATAATCAACAACAACAACAACATTCATCAACACCGAATATGGCACAAACAGCTAAAGAATTGATAACAATATCGCCAGTTGCAGCAACAACATCATCCTCACAACTAAAAATTTGTAAATCTACCAAAGGTGGTGGTGGTGGTAATGTAATAAATAATGATGTTTTAATACGTGATATTATAAGAGATGAATTGAAAACAATTGTTGATGATTTAAAATGTGAAATTAAATATAAATTTCTAGATGTAAAAGATGAAATTCGAAATTTACATTTAAATCAAATGATGGTAATGGTGAAAGAATCAATAAAAGTTGAAAATACATTTAATCATTTACGTAATGAATTAATAAATGAATTGCCACAAAATTTAGATGCCTTATATCAAGAAAATTTATTATTAAAACAAAAAATTGCTAGTTTAGAGGAGCGTTTGGCTGGCGGTCCATCATCATCATCATCATCATCATGATACAAATTATTGATTTATTAATTATTTATTTTTATATCTCCTCCGCCCCCTCAGTCAGTCAGTGTATCATTGATTTTTTTGATAAACGTTTAATAAAAAGTTTTGCATTTTCTTTCTTCAATCAAATGTGTTTTATTGGACATTGATAGATATAGGTAGTGGATAAGGTAAAAATGAAATTCGATAATTTAACATCCAAATATACGCCATTTTTATTACAGCTCTAACAAAAAAACAATAAAGTATAATATAAAACACTATCTATTTAATTTAATTAATTTATTTTGTCAATCAACTACTCGTACATTCTTTTTTTTTTTTGTATTATATTTTTTCATTATTATTATTATTTTTTTTGTTTTTGTTCAATTTATTATTATTATTATCATATACACAACAACAAATATGTATATTTATATAACTAATTGTGGTTGGAAAAAACAAAAACAAAATATAATAATAATGGTATGTATATTATACATATACCTAAAATTGTTTTATGAGTATTGCTATTTTATTTATTTAAATTTTTTATATTACGTTAAGGTAATAATGTGTGTATGTATGTGTGTGTGTGTGTGTGTGTGCCTTAGTATATAGTAAAGGTTCCATATACTTATATGTATGTATATAAGCAAATGGAATTTTTTTCTATAACCATATATTGTATTATAGATTTCTTTATAACACTTTTGCGAACGATACGGCTACACTATACTGCATATTATGCAGTCTTTTCGCCTTAACTCTGGTGTATCCACCAATTAAAAAATGTATGTCTTATCACTTTTATCAGACAATATCACTATTTTATGCAATACGTTTATAGAAAGTTCTCATATCGACACCTTATACCGTCCACGAATGTGTTAATTGAAATATAAACAAACAACAAACAGACATGGATTATTAACAAACAAATAAAATAAATACAGATACGACCACTTTTATGTTGTTAACAGCACTTTAGGTGAAAATCTAGCTCTTGCTGTATTTTCTTTCTATTCTATCTTTGTCATATACACACACACAACTATCTATAAACAAAATGAATCTAATACATAATTGATTTGTTTTAATTAAACTACAATTTGATATGATAATATTGATATTATTTTGTTTACAAATAACAGTCTCTTATTAACAATTCCACAAAAAGATAAATTGATGATCTTTATTTATTAATCAGTGCATGATAAGTTGTGCATTGCACATATCCTAGAACCAAATTTTGGACAACTTTATATTGAAAAGATCATCATGTAAAGTATTATAGGAAAATTGATAATGAAACAATTGCTTGAGAATTAAGGTGTGTGTATGTGTGTATGTATCTACGGTATTATAGAGATTGAAAAACTTTAAATAATTCGATATTATTGTCGACGATATACATAATGAACTTATCTAACCATGTCTGTTTGTTGAGGATTTTCTTTTTTTGGTTTAGAATTAAATCTATTAACAAATTTATTTACTTACTATAGAGAATTTAACATTTTATTATTGTTTATTAGGTATTATTATTATTATTTTAATAGGAAAATTTGCAAGTCGATAGGCTTACATTTCTTATAATTTATTAGACGTTTGATGAGAAAACGGGAAGAATAAGTAATTGGAAATAACATGAAGTTTTAATGTTTTAGAGCAAAGATATCACTTGTTATCTTTATTATTATTATTATTATTATTATTATCAGTATATCTATATTTATATGTATATGCATAATTATTTATTTATTTGGATGAATCAGTCAAGTAAGTATTATTTTTTTATTTATTTATATATTCGAAATGGCTCGGATTTCTCACAAAATTCCTACTTACACATACCATTCTTTAATATCTTTACTATCACGTTTTTTTGATGTTTTCATCATTTGTCCATTTTTATCGCCATTTCTTAAAGCTCCATTTAATTGATATTGTGCTTGATTTGTTGTTGCAGTGGAAGATGCTATTCCAATACCACAATTAACACCACCACCACCACTACTACTACTACCACCAACACCACCACCACTACCACCTGTATTAGCTAATAATGGACCTGTTTGTTGATAATTTTTTCCATCATCAATTTTAAATGAACGATCACTACGTGATTTAAATTTCAATATAATTAATATAATTAATATAACAGCAATTAAAGCACCAGCAATTATACCAATAATTAATGCAACAATTTCTGATGTTTCTGAACTAACACGTTCCGGCTGTTTATTACGCCTTGTTGGATAGAAATCTTCAATAATAACTGGTGGTTGTGGTTTGATTTGATGATGGTCATCATCATCATCAGTATATTTAGTTGTGGTTGTAGATGTTGATGTTGATGTTGTTGTTGTTGGTTGTGTTGTTGCTGTCACTTGTTCTTCTTTTTCTTTATCGTCTGCTGTCGTGTGAATTGTTATTGAATGATGTGGTGGTATTACTGATGATGAGTATGATGTAGATGAATCGACATAATCAGTTGTTGGTGTGACAATTGTTGTTGATTTCTCATCAATACCAATACTTGTATTATTATCACCACCACCAGCAGCAGCAGGTAGTGAACTCGTTGCAGGAACATCTACAAATTCTAATTTTTGTTTTGTTTGATTTAATAATAATAATAATTAATACTGTTATCTAGTAGCAGCATATGTAGATAATTGTTATATTTACCTGTACTGTGGTGTGATGACGTATCTTCAGTAACTTCACCAGATCCAGAACCAGTGAAACAATCTTCATCATCACATGGTTTACCACCATTTTCTTGTGATGATGATAATTTATGATGTGTTTTTTTTATTGTTGTTGGTGATGGTGGTGGTCGTGTTGGTGGTATATAAACTGGTGTTATCAAATCATCATCACCGGATCCATTTTCTGGTAATGGTGGACATTCATCTTCATCATCACCATTATTACAACCAGAACCGGCACCACTAAATACTAAATCATCATTAACACCAGAGAAACCGGATGGTGGTGTTTGTTGCATTTTATGTTGTAATAATTGATCATCACTACCACCAGCAGCACTACCAGTACCACCACCACCACCACCAGTAGCATGATCAAAAATACCAGAAATTAATTGTACATCACCACGTATTGATGTATGTATATCTTTTTCAGCAGATAAATCAAGTATACGAAGACTATTCACAACAACACCAGATATAATGCCAGTAAATGGACGTTCTATACGTGATTTACCTTTACTCCATTTACCACCAATTTGAATCTGTGATTGACTGTTGAATACTTGTAATTGATGACCTTTTTTTTTTTTTGAAATAATGAATAAATTAATAAACATTAAATTATTTTAATTATCGTATATTTACCTAATGGATAATTAGTTTGAACATTATAATCGTCAATTTGTAATGAAGAATTATGACCGGATCGATGGAATCTCACTACATGATATGCATTATCATTCACTTTAATTGATATTTCACCTAATGGATGATCATTCGTACCAAGATTATAAACAACAAAAACATTACCTTCAAGCTAAAATAATAATAATAATAATATTGTTTAAATTTAATTAGGAATCTCTTAATTAATTAATTCATAAATTACAATTTCAATTTCAATATAATCATTAGATGTACCACTAATAATTCGTAATAATACTGCATCCGTTTTTGATGTAATAAATCCAAGTGCTATTGTATCCTCTTGCATTTCTGGCCTATTATCCTCTGGAAATGTGTATGTAATAATACCACCACGATTTGGACCAAATTCATATGATACAGATTCTGAAATTGATAAATATGATTATTAAAATTAAAACAAATCTATATTGTATACAGTGGCGGACTGGGTAAGCTGGACAGCCCTGGCAAATCGATATGAAAAGGCCCCCTCCTACATATTTGCAAATACATTGTTGTAAATTTTTATATGTATTTTATTTTCAATTTTTATTTAAATATTTCTTACACATGTTTTTAAAACCTTCTATAGGCCCCATAGGGCTCGGCCCACCGGGCAATTGCCCGGTGTCCCGGCGGCCCAGTCCGCCACTGATTGTATACCTACCATCAGAACATGTAGGTCCTGTAAATGATGTCATATCACAATCACATGTATATGATGAATGCCATTGTTGTACACAAATACCACCATTTGCACAAACATTCAAACTACATTTAGGTGAATTGTTACCACCCTCACATCCAGCTGTTACTAATGAACTATGAACAACAGCATCTTCCATAATGTTTGGTGATTCACCATTTAAATCCAATCCAGCTATACAACCTTCATAACCATAACGTGATTTAATATCATCTTGTGGTAATTGTGAATATAAATCTTTATGTACACCACCTAAATATAAAATACCATCTAATTCTAAATTACCATTACCATGATTATTGGCAATCATAATATCATCATCTACCATTAATGTATGTTGTTTAATTGATGGCCGTCTAATACCAACTGTATGCCAACGATTATCATTTAAATGTGAATGTACAGTATCACGTAATGTTACAGTACCATCACCAACATTAACAATATAATTAATATGACCATCAACTAATTCAACAGCAAGAAAATCTTCTTTTCTACCACCATTAAACATAATTAAACCGTTTGCTTCACGTGTTTTAAACATAAAATCAATATGTATACTTGAATAGGCTCTTAACATTGGTAAACCAATAAATGTATGTTTTGAACGGAATGTAACAGGCCGATGGAGATTATCAATATTTGTATGTTTAATAAATTTCGCAGCTACTTTAACTTTTGGAAAACCAGATATTGTTTGTTCATTACTTAAGGCACGTGCCAATTCTATATATGGTATATTATTGAAATAGAATTGTTGTATTTCACCATTAAAATTTGGTACAGTTGTTGACATACTAATTTCTTCTTCAACATGATATAAACCACCTAAATGTATTGTACGCCATTGTAATGTATTATATTTGCCTTGGATTTCAGCACGAATTGGTGCTTGCATATCTAATTGTAATTTTAAATTGGCACCACGTCGTGAGAAACGTACCGTATGCCATTCATTATCATTAACATTTTGACCAGCTAATAAAATCTTATCTTTTTCTTTATCTTCAGGTTTTTTATCTTTCACACCTAAACGCAATGCCATACGTATACGTCCAGCTGCTACAGCTAATTCGATACGATCACCAGTTTCTATTGTACTTGTTATTAATAATAAACCTAATGGTTTACTTGTACGGAAACGTAAAATTATATCTTCAGTTTGTGTTATCATTTCTGTATCCATTGTAACAATCATATGTTGTGTTGTATTAAAACTAAGTGTTGATGCTAATTTACCACATGTTGGACCAGTAAACATTGTATTTGTACAATCACATACAAATCGATTCCAACCTTCTGAACATACACCACCATTTAAACATGGTTGTGATGGACATTGGGCTGGTGTTGTATGACACAATGTACGAATTGAACCTAATAATAAATTATATGTACATATATGCGTTATAGCAGCAGGTATGATATCACTTACCAGAATCTTGTTCTCGAGCATAATTTGCCACATCTATGGCTTCATTATTCATAATAAGATCTTTAAAACATCCAACGAAGCCTTGTTGAAGTATTGCAGTCCATAAACCAACAGGAATTGGTATTTCAGTGAATGGTGGCCCTAAACCACCTACATACATATTCCCATCTAATTCTAAACTATTAGAACCATCTACGAATCAATTTATTTTACTCTTAATTACACTAACAATTATTTTGTTAACAAAGCGTCGACTTACCAGCTGTTTTGAAATCAGTATGGAAACCATCGACCGTGATACGTGCATCACGACCTATACGTCGAAATGTGACATCGTGCCAAGAACCATCATCGACACGACGGCGAGAACCTCTTTGTTTCGATGGGCCTGATCCAAGATCCAAATGTATATAAATATGACCATTATAGATTTCTACAGCGAACAGATCCACCTAATTCGTAATTAATAATAGTTGATGGGCGTTGATAGAATAAATATATAAATAAAAATACTCACTCTAGGTGGTCGTACACCACCATTGAACATTATCAAACCATTTGCTTCATTCGTACGGAATTTAAATGAAATATTACCAGATTTCTTTGCATTCCATGGTGGTAAAATCTGAAAATTTTATAAGTATATAGGTTACTCGCTCTTTCATTCGAATCAAGTTATAATAAAACAAAACAAAAAAAAAACAGCACATACTAAATGTGAATCTCTTGTTGTGAATGTGATTGGATCATGAGCTTCACCAGCTGGACATTTATAATCCAGATGGCCAACAACAGAAATTAGATGATTTCCAGACCGACCAAGTTCAATTAAATTTAATCTTAATGTGTCTGCAACGAACTCAACCTAAAATAATTCCATAACGTGTAGAGTTGCAGCAATGAAATTAATTAATTATTTTTGAATGACTAAATTGTAAGACTTACTTTTCGCATACATCCAACAAAATTATTATGAACTCGAGCACCAGGTAGAGCACGAGTATTAATACTTCCACCTACATATACACGACTAGATGATAACATTGTAAATTTGCCAGCAATATGCGAATGATCAGCATATACTCCATCTATTACAGCAGATAACTGAAAAATTGTATTAAAACAATGAGTTTAAATTAAGAATAATAATAATAATAATAATAATAATAATAAACAAATACTGAATTGTCCAATTAAAAATTATTCATTAACGAAAATTCACGTGCTGCTTTATTTTATTCTTCTTTTTATAGCTAGACATACAGCTTGAAGAAAAGCTTATTGTATTTTGAGGTTTTAACAAAGTGAAAGCTTATTATTCCAATTATTTCCCTTCAAATTCAAATTCAAGTTTTGTATACATTTTGTTATTACAAACTTTGTATCGATATAATCGGATTACACAACAATAGAATACTAACTGGATGAATAACCAACCAAACTTGTATTAAATGAATTAAATTAGTCTACCTGACTACGAGTACCTACGTACATATATCTACCTACATGACAAATTAGAAATGGAGTAGAGACAGAGAGACAGACTTACCCGACAAAAACTAGTGATTGCTGAAATCTGTAATAAGTATATAGTAAATTGAGTGTTTGATTTTGTCTTATTAACAATGATCAATTCTTACTTCTTGAATACGTCTGTGTACACTGACTTTATGCCATTGATTATCATCAAAACGTACTTTATTGGGTTTGATTTGCATTTCTTGTTTACCATTCGCTAAGCCCATCGTTAAACTGAGACAACCATCTTTGATAGCTACATTGAGATAGTCAGTTCCATCACCTAAAAATAAATTGAAATAAAACGAAAATAACAATTGTTGGATCTGTTTATTCTTCTTTTTCATTTTATATATTTATTCATTTCAACAACATACACTTACTTACCAGTATAGAAAAGTAAACCATTCGGTTGTCGTGTTTTAAAATAAAGTGTTACTGAATCTTGAGCACTAACAATCGGTTCACCACCAGTTTGACTCAAATCGTAAGATAGAAATTCCTCACCACGAAATACGGCTTCTGCAGGAGCTTTATCTTTTTCACAATATTCTCCTTCATAGTCAGGATTACGACATTCACAAATAGGACCACTATCTGTTGATATGCAAATGCCGCCATGTTGGCATGGGTCACGGATCTCACATGCATCACTACTATTGCCTCGTAATATCTGGAAATAAGGCAGAGACAGAGAGAACTGATTAGACAATTAGCTAATGCTGTAATAACATCATCGTTCAGTGTATTATACCTTCTTTCTTTTTTCATTGTCAATCTATTAAAGACAATTATAAAAGTGTATACACATCTACCTATACCTACATATGATAATTTCAATGAAAGTGCGCATACAAAAAGGGGAATGAAACAAATAGTCATAATATGGTAGTCATTCATTATAAGAATGTTCAACTATTATCACACATAACTTGTAATTTACATATTGATGATACATATGTAATATAGGTATACGTGTAATCCTTATTGATTAAATTACATTGGAATGTCTTCGTTTTTTATATTTTTGTCTGTGTCTTGATATCTTATTGATTTCCTTCTACACACACACACATACATAGAATTCTTTATCATATATTCTCTCTAAGAATCGATAAACAAGTAAATCATTCCATCATTCATTTACTTACAAAAAAAAACAAAAAAAAAAGCGATATCAGTCGCAGCAGTACTTATGTATGTACCTATATGGTCGACATACAGCTAAAACGTTGCGGTGTTTGATACAAAGATTGAAACCTTATATCAATGTGAGATGTAAAAGTGGTATAGCGTATAGTACATACAGTATAGTATAGGAGGGTAGTAAAGGCAGCAGACAGATCAATATACGAGCGGACGAAAGCACTGGGCGTGTCGACAACGACCACGTGGTCCCTCAGACATTTCCCTATCTTTGTTATATCATCATAGTAGTAGATACCTACATATACACGTATATGTATGTATTGTATGTAATTATCAAATATTATGATTGTAGAAATCACTGTGTGGACAAATTTTGAATTGTATTAAAATTATCAATCAAAATGTAAGAGTATGTAATGGTAATTCACCCGGCGCCTCCACCAAATTTGCATTAAAAATTTCATATTATCTATATAGCATGTAAATTATTGTGGGTTGTGGACAAAAATAATATCGAACTTAATGTCTATATGTACATACCTACCTACATATATTCCAATCAAGATATAGAAACTTTATAATATTCATTTTTTTTTTTTAGTTTTATTGAACATGCAATAAAGTAATCAGACACGTGCGAAATTCCTTTAGTATTAGAGTTATGGTCATTCTAATTTCAATAATAATAATAATAATAATAATAATTCTATTTGTACGACATACAGGAATGTATACATAATAGGTTGAGGCTACACAACCTATGATAAAGACATCTATTTATCCTGTATAAGATTACAAATCCTAAATTTAATTGAAAAGGGACGGGGTTGTAGTATAAAGAGAAGATAATTTTAATAAATATTGACTTAATCATCCATTTTCTCCATATTGTGTAGTTTCTACATGAAATGTCTCAATAACCTGTATAGATATTATTAGAGATAGATAAAAGGGAGACAAAGAAAGAGAAAAAGTTTTGTTAAGAAAGTCTGAAAGCTGCATCAGAAACACTGAATTCTATACATATGTCCAAATAATGTAGGTACAGATAGTATAGAATAGAATTAGATGAATGTGGTGTGTTAGTATCTTACTTATTGTTAAATAAAATAAAGAGAAAAAAATTAAACGAGATTATAAATTTTGTCAAATACGTATGGATGGATGGGGGTTATTCTCATTTTGTGATTGCTTATAAACTCACCCGAGATTGTGGTAGACAAACACCTTCTGTTCCAGCAATTATGCCACCGTCACACTGAAACAGTTCGGGGGGACAAATCAGCCGTTTTAGTATAGGAGTAGCATGTTTGTTTTATAATTTTATTACATCTGCTCTATCTGTCTGTATAGATATCGTATAGTGTGTTGTTGTGTGGGTTACCTACCTATATACCTACATACATACACACATCCATACATCCATACATAGATACACACACACTGTACAAATACGTTATAAGTACCTGAGTAAATTAATAAATTTAACAGAGTTAATTGTAGTGTGTGGGTGCGTGTAATGGTTGGTAAAATTTTCAATAATAAATACACACAAATTTCTTCTTACCCTATGATCTTTTGGTCTGGTTTCTTGTCGTCTGGGTGGTCCACCTTCAATATCTGGATAAATTAAATTTCGTACAGCCCCAATAAATCTTGGTTCAAATATAACACTTGGCAATGCTAATAATGTTAATTTTGTATTATACCATGTTGGCATACCACCAATAAACACATCGGAATTTGTTGAGAATCGTCCAAAATTGAATTCTTTACCTCTAGATGTTCTCATCTGTGATACATTATCAACATTTAATATTGTACGATCTTCATGCCGTTGTACATGAACTTTATGCCAATGATCATCATTTAAATCACGTCCAACTGTAATAATTTGTGCACCACCACCAAGATTATAACGTAAACGTAATGCACCTTCAACTAATTTAATTTCAAAAAAATCATATGTACCACCATCATCTGTATAAAGTAATAGACCATTCGGTTGATTGGTTTTAAATTCAAATTCTAAACTGCCATTTGTACCACCACCCCATTTTCTAAATTGTGAATATGAATTTGTTGAACCATCTAATTGAAATGTGGACGCTAATGACGTTGCCGTTATTGTCACAATAAATAGAACAAGGGGGCGCATGTTTTTTTCTTCTTTTTTTTTGTTAATATAGCACGAACAACAACACCACCGCCACCATCATCATCATCACGATCACCATCAGTATCACCACCGCCACCACCAGTAATAACAAAAAACACTAAACTTTTGCTTCATTATAAATTAATAAAATTTTATCTATAGGTACCTATCTACCATATATTATAGTTCTACATATGGGAGAATATACCCTTACTTTTTATCAATATAGGTAAATATACCTATGTAATCATTAAATAATATATGTGTGTGTGTGTGTGTGGATTAGAGGACTATTTGGCAAAACAAAAAATCGTAAATTATCTAGGTAGATACACAACTATTTTTAAATATTTGTAGCTATATATGCATAGGTAATTGATTACAGTATTTTATTTCTTGTTAAATGAACCGTACATATTATAGCAGCAATGATGGTCATTTTATTTTAACACACACACTATCACTATCAATCAATCGGTACCTATTAATGTTATCTCATACTTTATATGTCGTACTTATAGGTACCACCACGACTAATCAACATTCATTATTTATAATTTGTAGGTAGATAGGTACATAAGTACAAATAATTAATATACAAACACTGACGACGACGCTATTCAATATCACAGTGTCAGTGTATGCATTCGATTCTTTACTGCACTAGCGTAGATGTATGATCCATAGTGAGGGCGCATGACCTACATGCGTCGCGACGACGTTAAACAGTGGCGCTACACACTCATAAGAAGAAAGAAGGCCATTGTGACGCAAATATGGATTGATTTTAATATAATAATAATAATATGACAAATAAATTATAATCGTTAAATATACATGTTAACATTTATGAAACATTTCTGTTCAATCCTGATATCATATAATCATAATAATAATCTAATAGAGTTTATATACATGTATGTATATTATTGTATATGTATATAATTAAATTGAGACCTTGTAAATAATCACACTGTATTAAGTACTTAAAATTGTTATAAGTATAGACACCAAGAGGAGCTCTAAGATGCTGGGACGCCCTTAATAGGGGAACTCAAGACGTGCCATTATTGTAAAGATGACTGATTTTTTCTATTTAGTTCCATAACATAATATTTCTTTATAACATTTTCGAGTATGGGCTACTGGGCCTCTTTCCTAACTGAGAGCATTTTAGCAAATAGTGTCATATTTCACCATTGAACTATTAAATTTGGTTTTTTATTTTCATCTTATAACAACATACAATTTCAAATTTACCGCTATTTTAAGTTAAGTCTTAAACCAATTATAGGAAGCATTTCCAGCGCCCTCTTCATAGTAGTAAGGAAATATTGCATCTATGTGTTTGTGTCACTCTCTACAGACATGACAGATGGCAGTTCTGTCGTAAATCTGTTTCACCATTTAGAGCAACTACACATCGGATTGGGCGTTCGGCGTTGCGTTGAGCGCAGACACGGCGCGTTTAGTAGGGCGTTTAATGAGCGTCGCATTAGGGCATTTGCATAGCACAGTCTATAAATGGATGCCGAAGAAGTATAGCTTAATTGTGTGTGTGGTTCATCTACTGTCGTTATAAAAGACGATGTCAAAGACATAAAGAGAATATTGCGGGATAGACTAACACACGTGGAATGTTCATAACATTATACCCAAAATTGAGACAATTATGAGGCAATAAGTGGTTGATGTTTTTATAATCTGGGCTTGTCCCAAATAGCCGGTCCGATCTTGTTTCAATTTCATCAATCCTCCTCAACTTTCACGTCCACACTCTATGAAAACGCGCGTCAAATTGTACAGCAAATTGGCGGCGCATATATCTCAAAGCGTCCGACAGGCGCCCACGTTTTAATAAAAAATCTCGGAATGCACGATTGGCTAAAACGCGCGTTTACATGTGTACACCCATTCGGAACTGCCAAATTCTTGAAACTCGCGTTTGAATACGCCTAATGTGTACTTGCTCTTAAGGATAAATGGCTAACCTATATAAATCTGTGCGCATGCGTAAATTTGTCATGTGATCAACTAAAACCAGCTGTTCTGCATTGTTATCCCATCATCATCATCATCACCCATCATTTTCTTCGCTGGCTAGTGTTGCGTTGTTCATTTATTGTTGCGTAGTTTTCTCTGATTATTATTTGTTTGTGTGTGAAGAAATTGATTTTCAATAAAGTTTTTCATGTAACAAAAAACACACATTAGTAGATAATTCTTCTTCTTCTTTTGCGTTTTTCTATATCAGAATGGCAATTTAATTGGAACATTGTTTTATTTTAGTTTTTTGATTCTTATTTTTAATTTCAACATTGTGTTGTCATTGACAGTGTTGGACTGATAACAAAAAAAAAACACAAATATTTTACTTTATTGTGTGTGTGCCTGTGTGTGTATTTTATAAAAAAATATAGTTTTCATTATAAACGGTATGTTTGTTATTAAACCAACAATTTGTGTTACTTTTATTTGTTTATTCAAAAAAAAAAACACAATTAAAAAAAGAATGTAAATAATAAGAAGTATAGCAAGTCTCACAATAGTGAAAATGAGAGAAATTGCTATATAATGGCGTCGCAGCTTTACACACACACACACACAATTTTCTTGCCCATCTTTACATAGATATAAATATAAACAATATTGGGGGGCTTTATTTAATTAAAAAGGTGGTGTGTTCTGTTGCTATTTAATCATTTTTTGTTTTGTTTTGTTTTAAATGCATATACCTATATATACACGTGTGTGTGTGTGTGTGTGTGTGTGTGTGTGTGTATGTGATATGGTCTGTAGTATTAACTTTATTATATTATTATTTTTGATTTAGGACAGAAGGCAAGGCAAGGCAACCCATTGGTTTTTGTATGAAAGATGGCAACAACAAGAGCCACTAATTGTAGTGCATTGAGGGCATTAGCTGTTGAATATAAAAGTTTACAAGAGGAACCAGTTGAAGGTTTTTGTGTTAAATTAGTAAATGAAGATAATTTATTTGAATGGGAGGTTGCTATTTTCGGACCACCAGATACTTTATATATGGGTGGTTGTTTCAAGGTAAATAAATAAAAAAATAAATACCTATATTTATCATAATGATTACACCATAGTTGTGGTGGTGTTACACATTACATACATACATACATAGATAGATATTATTGTGTGTTTAATTGATTTGAAATTAACACTTTCCATTTGGTTAATTAATTGCAAATAAAAACAAGAGCGTAATAAGAGAATCAAATACGAATTTTAAAATACAACAACAACTTTCGCTTATAATTGTGACACACTTTTCTTTCTTCTTCTTTTATTATTATTATTATTATTATTGATATTTACTTTTTTTTTTGTATTTTAGGCTCGGATGAAATTTCCAACAGATTACCCATATTCACCACCTTCAATTAGATTTTTAACAAAAGTATGGCATCCAAATGTATATGAGGTAACTATGTGTGTACATACGTATTATATTTTAATCAATAAACATGGTCGAAATATTGGAAATTATGGTGTGTGTGTGTGTGTGTGTGTGTGTGTGTACGTATGTGTATAGAATTATTGCTTAGTGGGAGACTAACTAATCTTCTACATAACATCATTATTTACCATCTGGAAGCTGTTAATTTTTTTCTTGTTGTTTTGCTTTTTCTAATATCAATTTTGTACATATTGTTAATATCGTCTTGTTTGGGGGGTCGACTTATTGACTGACAATAAATGAAAATGAAAGCTGATAATAGAACAATAGAAAATTATGCACACACAGACACACACACACAAGTACCTATATAACTTTCTTTCTTTTGTTTCCATTGATTTTTATAATATTTTTAACTTTCTCGAAATTGTATTGTCAATATAAAGAGTAGGAAAAAAATGAAAAACGGGAAATTATTAGTATTTCTACAATCATATTGATTAATTTATAGTTTTCTATTTTGTTGCTACATACATATGTATTTCTGAATAAATTGATAAAATCATTCATTACAATTATCTATCTACTAATATTTATGGACATACTTATAGTATAAACTATTTATAAACACACACACAAACACAATCCCAACATGTTCAATCACGCAAATATTGACCTTATTCGTATTTGTTTCTTTTTCTCTTAAATTGGAAGAAAACAACAAAAATTTGTGTTGTTGTCGTCGTCGTCGTCATTTTCAAGGTTTTACAATTTATGCAGATTAATTATATAAAATTTCTATTGTTATCATCACCACCACTGTAAGTAAACTGTTGTGTCTGTACGGTCATTGAACGTTAAAAGGTTGTTGCATATATTTCTTTGTGTGTTTAATTATTTACCATCAATTTTAGTCATCTTTTCTTAATAAACCTTGTAAAAAATTCTATAGCCTAGGGGGTGTGGGCGTTTTCATTCACTGGCGGTTACTCTATTTCTTTGTTTATATTTTTGAAATAACCTTGATATTATACTTCGGTCATTGGTATTATTTCTCCTTTCAATTGATATTATTGTGGCTTGATGTCATTAATATTTTCATACAATACCTACACTAATTGTAAAAGAGAGACCATTATGATTTTTTCTGTTATTTTGTTTTCATTTATCAGAATGGTGATTTATGCATCAGTATTTTACATCCACCAGTTGATGATCCACAATCTGGTGAATTGCCATGTGAACGTTGGAATCCAACACAAAGTGTCCGTACAATTTTACTTAGTGTTATTTCATTATTAAATGAACCAAATACATTTAGTCCAGCTAATGTAGATGCATCGGTTATGTATCGTCGTTGGAGAGATTCTAAAGGACGCGATAAAGAATATGAAAATATCATAAGGTAAGAAAAGAGACAAATTAATAACACAACTAATACTTTAATTTTTTTCATTTAAAATTATCAATTTTTTTTTTTTTTAGGAAACAGGCAATGGCAGCTCGTGCTGAAGCTGAACGTGACGGCATCCAAGTACCATTAACATTAGAAGATTATTGTATTAAAACACAAGTGAAACCAAATACATCTGATTCACAAGTTGAAATGACCGATTTTTATGATGATGATTATGATGAAGAATATGATGATCCATCAGATGATGATGATGATGGATCTAATTATGGTGATGATGATAATAATGATAGTGGTAATGGTGAATCGTGATCTTGATTGTTTGAAGGAAATGTAGATGCAGGTAGTAGAACAACAACAACAACAACAACAACAACAATTGTGTGTATTCTTGTATTTTATATTAATATCAAGATCCGTCAGTTTTGTAAATTGTTTTAATTTATTTATGATATTTGATCGTTTTTTTTCTCATTATGATTATTATTATTATAAATCAACAAAGTAAAACAAAATAATATTTTTGTACGGCTTAAGTATGATATAGTAGTAGGGTGCTTTTTGTTTTGTTTCTATCAACATTCTAGAAAATGTATGTAAATATAGGTATAACCTGTGAAAAATTGGGGAAACTGCAATTTTTGTTGATCTCTCTTATCTCTCTCTCGTTGTTTTTTGTTAAAATAAATAAAATCAATTTGTATATATATTTTAAATATTATACAAGAAGAATATAAAACATGTGTGCTTACCTCTACTCAAATGTTCTGATGATAAAATAAGACTTGGAAATATTTCAGCAATTATTTGTGTGTAAATATCGATTTCCTATGATTAAAAATCTATAAGGATAGTGTTTGGTAAATGACGATTTTATTGTAAATATTTATTTGTAAGAGTGTAGATTATTATTTATTATTTATCGGATGTTCATCATTAAATTTCGTTTTTTTGTTTTGTTTTTTAAAGAGGTATGAGTGGTATATACATATGTATATCATGATAGCTCAATCAAGTTGCAAAAATTTTAATTAATATTAAAACAAGGAATATACCTATGTGATTATTATAAAAAACATTTTTTGCTATCTCAGGTAGTGTATACTTTATTGAGTTATCCTGTTATTCGGACAATATATGTATAGGTGTGTATTAAACAACATATTCTGTATATGCAGCAATAGCAGTATTTTTGCCTTAAAAATTTAAATATTTGCTAGTGTGAAAAACAATTACAATTTCTGTCTGGATTATTATTATTATTATTATTATGATTAATTAAAATAAAACAAAAACAAATGTAATAATTGTAACATTATATTCTGTTGAATAAATGTTTAAAAAGCTCTTTCAATTTCGTTTATTGGTTTCGATTTTTACAATATTGTATTGTTGCAAAAACAATCAATAAACGTTCTTCTAATGCTTTCAAATGTTCTTTGGTGATTAAATTTTCCACATCAGGCATTAATAATAAACGTTTACGTAAATTACCACCACGTAAACGTTCCAAATTTTCAAACATATCTGTACGAAGCCTACAAAAAAAAAACAATGAAATCTATAGATGGATGGATGGATGAATGGGGATATACTTACATACAACATTGATATAATGGTGCTAAAATATCTAAATGTTGTATATATGGATTACCAAAACTTTTCCCATTATCTAACCATAATATATTATCAAATAATGTTTCATAATGATGACGATCACCATTCTGTATAAGAAAATCAAATATTGATGTATCAATTAAATCTAGTATACGTTGACGATTCAATTTGTTTTTAACATATTTATTACAATAATCTAAATTTGATTCCCATTGTGCTGGTGGTCTTTTATTATTGTATCTTCGTTGCCATGGTGAACGATATGTTTTCAAATTATAATTAATATTAAATATCACAGCACCTGTTAATGAATAATTGTTATCATCACAAATTGAATCATTTCTCATACAATAGAAACATTTGCCATATATACACATTCTATTGTTATTATTGATATAACTTGTATTCAATAATAATTTACTACCGACTGGTTTAATTTCTTTTGTTAAAGATAAAGTTCTTTCAACACTAAATGGTGTAATTGGTTTATGTAATATTACAGATAAATAAAATGCTATAATTTCACCATTATAACGATCTTTACCAGCATAAACAGGGCCATTAATTATTTTATCAATATTGTACCATTTCGGTTTGAAAACAACTTGTTGATTACCCTTAAAACAAATACATTTATATACCACCACATATACCTATGTACGTGTAATAATTACTTCTAATGTTAATAATAATTTCAATTGTGTTCCACGACGATCAATATCAGCTTCAATTATTTTTGAATATTTTAATGCATAATAAAATTCACCTAAATATGAACTTGATAAATCTATTATGTTTGTTGTTGTTGTTGTTGTTGTCTTTGATATCCAGGAATTTACAATTTTCCATAATTTTGTAATATTATTATTATTAATATCAAATCTCTTTATATTATTGATATTCTGAATAAAACGATCAATTAATTCATCTTTAATTAAAACATCATTACCATCTTCTTTATATCGTTTTGGTAATTTTTTTAATTCATCATCAATTAATTTATGAAAACTTTCATGATATCCATTATCAATTTTTATCACATTATCTTGATCTTCTTCTGTTAATATTAATAATAAATAACTTGTTGTTATTACAAATATTAGAAAAAATATTAAAACTATTGTTAATAATTTACGTTTACGTAACATTAATTTAAAATATATATTTTAACATTTAAATAATATCTTTATTTTACAATAATAATGGAAAATGGTTTTTCTAAATTCAAATTCTAGGTTATAAATACTGATAAAGCTAATAAATACTATAGCGACATCTATCTAACGAATGGTGTAAGTTTCGGTATAACATGGCGACATCTAGTGAGCGCATCTAGTTGAAGCATTAAGTATACGAGCATAGCGTCTCGCGCCAGGATCTATGACAGTACTTCATTCGAGTCGTGTTCGAGTACTCGAACAGCTGTTCGATTCTAACAACAACAATTAACAGTTTTATTATTTTATACATAACCTATATTTTTAATAAATGTGGTGATTTATATAATATATATTGCCCATATTGCATAATTAAATGATAATCTGACCCATAATGACTAGTCTTATTAATAATTTCAGAAGGTGAAATTTAGTTTTTTTTTTTTGTATAAAATGTTTCACGTCATTATTTGTAGGTTAACCATTCTTCAGTCGTCTTCTATTCTTCGATCAGAAATTATTAGAAGAAATATATCAACAAATTCTAGTTTATCATTTCAGTCTACACCGTGTCTTTTGTAATTTTATATTTACCAACTTTTTATTCATTAATTTTTTAACGAATTTTCCAAAACTTTTAGAGCTGAACCTTTAAAGAAAAAGAAACGTTTAGATCCGGCTGTAATTAAAGCTAGAGAAGAACGTAAAAAAAAGAAAATTGAAAAACAAATTCGACGATTAGAGAAGAATGCACGTCAATTGAAACCAATTGAAGAATGTGAAGTATCGTTATCATTACTTGATGAGAAAAAGTAAATTATATTATTAAAATAAAAAAAAAAGAGAGTTTTACAAAACCATTAATAATTTTAGATCGAGAATGCGTTCATTATCTGGAACATTAACAATTGATGAATTAGAAAAACGTGTTGTATTACAAAAACAATGGGCTACCTATAAAAAAGAACAACATTTAGCTGATATACAAATGTTGGATCGTATATTTTATGCTCAACAAAAAGCATTAGATGAATTGAGGAAAGAATCGGAAGAATTATATCAACATGCTATGCAGGTGTGTAATAATTGTAAATATTATCGTTTTTTTTTTTTAAAATAAAATTTTGTTTTGTTTTGAATAGATTGATTTCCAATTGTTGCCATTCAAATCTGAGGGTGCATTAGAAACACAACCAATTGAAAACTATAATAGTCCGGATGGTGATTATTTAGATATTTCCAAAAAATGGGAATAAAATATTGTATGATGGTGTAGTACTCAATAAATTAAATAAAATTAATTCTTTATTTATTATTATTATTATTATTGTTATAAGTATTTGTATTGTACAAACAGTACTTTTATTGATAATTAATCTTGCATATCATCAATTGGTTTAAAGTGATTTAATAAATTTATTGTCCAGTCACCATTTTCTACACCTTTTGTAAATTCACGTATAAATCGATAATTACATATCGATATTCTATTTTGATATTCTGGCAACATACCCATATTCATTGGTGGTTCTTCACCACGTTCTCTCATCAATCCTAAACCTCTTAATACATGAAAAACCATGGTAATTTCCACAAAACGTTTCTGTTGCTGATCATCATTGAATATTACACCTATCTATTTGTTGTACATATATATAGGATGGAAAAAAATGAATATTATTATTATTATTATTATTCATACATACTTGATAAGGGAAACTAAAATAAATATCATCAACATTGACAGCAATCTGTTCTCTTTGTGATAATGACATTAATGCAACAGCTCTTTGTAATGTTGGTATTATATCATTTGTAACTAAACCATCTAATGTTTTTATATCACCTTCAGCAATTTTCTTTGAAACGATCTACAACAATAAAATGAAAGAAAACAAGATTTTTTTTTTTGGATAAAACTAACTTCTACTGCCTTCTTTGAACCAGTGATAAAATCAGTTAAATGAAAATCATTATCTAGATATGGTTTTATAATGAATGTTGCTAGAATGAAATTTCTTATTGATTTAATGAATGATGGCCAAGTGATTTTTGGAAAATCCATTAATTGTGGCAATTTTGTTGATGGTGGTGGTGGTGGTGGCGGTGGTGTTGTTGGACCATTACTTAATAATCTCTTATTATTATTATTATTATTATTAATTGCTGATGATGAAATAACAATACCATTATTTTTATATTTACATAATTTACGATATTGTAATAATGTTGTTGTTTGATTCAAACGATTCATAATTATTTTATTAAATTCATACATACGAGTTGTTAATAATAATTGTAAATTCATTATTTGATAATAATGTTTTACCAATTATTTAATCTTAGAGAAGAAGAACGATTTAATAATAAATTAAAAGCAAAAAAAATACAAAATAATCAAACATAACCACAATCAATCAAAAATTTACCATACAATTATTGTTGTGTTTCTTTATTACTCCTTCATTATTATTCAGACGAGACGAACACAGTACACAACACGAACACAGCCAACGAACACAACAGTATTTTTATGTGTTGGTAGAACTACATTTTGATAGTTTTGTGTCAGTTTGACATTTTGTTTAAAAAAGTGGTTGGTTTATTTTTTAATTTTGCTTTTCCTTGGGATGAAACAACACAAATAAGCATTTAAACACATATTTATTCAAAATAGAAAAGGTGCGATGTTTGATTGTCTAAAAATACAAAACAAACAAACCAATTAATTATTCTTCAAATACTTTCTTTATTCTTAGAACGACTTCAAAATTGGATATAAGATGGACATATCAGAAACATCATCATCATCATCATCATCAGTTACTACTGCTACTGCTACTACTACTACTACTACTACTACTACTAGTCATGGACCAATGAGCCATTCTAATCAAGTACCATTATGTTTAAGAAATCAAGAGCAACAACAACAACAAGATAATGGAAAATTAGATAACTTTGATCATACAGATACAGTATTATCATCAAATGATAAAAATTGTTCCATTTTAACAAAAACAACAACAACACAAAATGCTACAAATTGCCATCCGTTAATGTATACATCAACAACAACAACAACAACAGATTATCCTGATTTAATACCAGAAAAACCAACAAAACATTCTATAATTTGTAATAAGAATAATGATTTTCATCCCAATAATCATAGTACACCAACAACAGTAATAAATAGTAAAACTGATGATGATGATGATGATGATGAAGAAATTTTGGAAAAACAATTACAATACGAATTGAATGAATATACAGAGAAATTACCAGATTTTCCAGCAAGTCCATCAGTATTGAAGAAATCGTTATTAATGTTTGTTGATGATTTACCATTAGAAATATCATCACAGAATGGTGGTGATTTAAGTGATACAGAAAATAATGATAAATCAATATATGAGGCACATCTTAGTTCCAATCTACAAAATGTTTCATTAACAATGAATGAAAAAGAAGGTCTTTCTTTTTGAATTTATCAAAAAGTATTTTTTTTGTATTTTCTCAATTTTTCTATTATTATAGGAAATCTAAATTTTTTGGCTCGAAATACAAAACACAGTAACAAATTACGACGTGTTAAAGTTTTACGTACACAAGCTGTTGCTAGTGAAGACTGTAGTGATGATGATGATGATGATGATGATGACGATATTTCATCATTGGATAGTATTTCTGAAAGTTTAAAATCTGAGAATGTATTCACGGGTGGTGGTTATGGTGGTATTGATGATGATAATAATAAAAATAATAAAGATGTATCTGTTGAAGGTTTGCTTATTTTGTTTAATTAAAATACAATTTGTTTTGTTTATTTAATAATGGAATTGAATTAATTTTTAATAGATTATTGTTCAACACCTGAACCAATCGAACCACTTAGTGCTGCAGATGAACGACGTCATGCTAGAAATTGGCAACGTATGATATTACCTGGTGGTGAACAAAGAACAATTGATATGCGTGTTATTGAACCATATAAAAGAGTTTTATCACATGGTGGTTATTTAAGAGCTGGTGGACATACAGCTATTGTTATATTCTCAGCATGTTATCTACCAGATAAATCACGTATTGATTATGTTTATGTTATGGATAATTTATTCTTGTAAAATATTTATTTAATTAATTATAATTAGATAATTTTATTTAATTTCAATTTTAAAATTTTATTAATTTGTAAATTAAATAATTTTAGATATGTTTTATGGACATTGGAACGTTTAATTACCGATGATTATATTTTGGTTTATTTACATGGATGTGGTCCTGCTACAAAACTACCAGCATTTAATTGGTTAAAACGTTGTTATCAGATGGTTGGTAGGAAATTACGAAAGAATCTAAATCATTTATATTTAGTACATCCAACATTATGGATTAAAACTATGTTATTCATGGCGAAACCATTTATCAGTTCGAAATTTTATCGAAAAATCACTTATATTAGTAGTTTAAAAGAATTGATGATTAGAGTACCACCATTAGAAACTGCTGCTATTCCTGATAAAGTTAAAGCTTACGATAATCTACATTGTGTGACTACTACTACTACGACTTAGCTTATTCGTTTTTCATTTATAAAAAATGAAAGACAAAACAAAACAAATCCCTTGCCGTTACAATTACCAAATTACATTATTATTGTTATTATTATTATTATTATTATTAAAGATTAATGAAACATTCCTTAATAGCTTTACAGCACGATTTAAACCATTATTATTACTATTGTATATTATTAATTAATTATTTATTTATTTATTTATTTTTGATTAATTATTTCTATTGAAATGAATTATTATTATTTTTTGTTTTTTTTATTAAATAGGTGGCAATTCATTGGGTAAAAAAGTACGAGCAATATATTGTAATATAAATAAATACCTATATAATTATTTAGAAAAATAAAGTGGGATTTATTGGTGCACCTTATGTTTTGTTTTAATTATTTAGTATTGGTAAAGTAATATGTATTTGTTGTAATTGTTTAATATATTTTGGTTAGAGTTGGACTTGGGATGAATTGCTTCCAGGACAAATAAAAGTTACGAGTGCTGTTTTCAACATTATGTTATTTTAAAATTAAATTTAGCGCCTACGGGCAGTATTATCGCTCTGATTTCCTCCAATGGTCAGCAAAAAGGGCTACAAATAACGTCACTAGCAACGGTAGGATTTTGACGCAACTGCGTTGTCATAATTAAAATTTTTCCCCCTCACAATAATATAAACCAAAATTACGATATTATTGATTATTGATATTTTATATTTTTTATCATTTTGTTGTTGTGCTATTATCTATTGTTTGTAGTTTTTTGAAAATTTTGCTAATGATTTGCTTAAAAGAAATGTGACAACATCGGTAACAAGTAGTTCATTCATTTTTGGTGTAGTTCTTTTCTGGTGGTTGGTTGCCTGCTGCTTCCTCTGTCTGTCTGTTGCAATCAGTTGCAAAATCATTTCGGCAGATAGAAAGAAAGAAGGTGTGTGAATGTGGTGTGTTTGTGTGTTGCGTATGGATTTTTTTGTATTTAGATAAAAATAAATTCGATAAAATTATAAACGAATGTTTTGTTTTATTTTGGACAATTGAATTATTTCGTTATAAAGGATTATAATTATATAGATTTTTACATTTGTAATTCGTAATTAATTTTATACCATAAAATATATAACATACACACACATCCATACACATACACGTTAATATTATCATCCTAATTGACGGCGAAAACAAAATGAGTAATAAAAAGTGTGCACGATGTGAAAAGACTGTTTATCCTACCGAGGAACTTAAATGTCTTGATAAAGTAAGTATTCATACATACATACATAACATATTATGTATCTATATGTATGTACGAGTATCGGTAGTTGTGTTGTATTGAGGCGGGGGGCTTTCTTTTGTGTTGTTGCTGCTGCTGCTTGGATATTTTCAGATTTTAAATTGGAGCAAATGTAAAAAAAATCATCCTCAATACATCTAAAGAAAGAAAGAAGTATCACTTTAATTATTACACCCATATTTGTTGGTTAGTTGTTATAATTTAGAGGAGAGAGAGAGAGATATTACCATTTATAAAAAAGTCGGGCGGACCCTTGTCATTAATAAAATAATTCAGTCAAGGCTGTTTTAGTTGACGATATGATGATGATGAATAGAATAGAATAGAAGAGAAAATGAGTCACAAATATTATCAAAAAAATTAAAAAATATAGTTGTACATACATACCCATAGTATGTATATTTAAAAAGTCACATCTGTAGCCACTTCCTTATAACACCACAACAAATCTTAAGATAATAACCATAATTTACGTCAGGATTTATTCTTTTTATTATCACTATTTTTTTTTTGTCTTTTCTTATTTGTAGTTTTATATTTTACAAATTTATAATTACAGGTTTGGCATAAATTGTGTTTTAAATGCAAGGAATGTGGGATGAGTCTTAATATGAGGAATTATAAAGGATTTAATAAGGAACCATATTGTGAAGCGTAAGTTTTAATAATAATAATAATAATAATAATAGATTTGTTTGGTTTTTTGTTTTTTTTTACAGTCATATACCGAAAGCAAAAGCAACAACAATGGCTGAAACACCAGAATTGAAACGTATTGCTGAAAATACAAAGATTCAATCAAATGTTAAATATCATGCTGATTTTGAACGTTCTAAAGGTAAATTTACACAAGTAGCTGATGATCCAGAAACATTACGTATTAAACAAAATACAAAAATTATAAGTAATGTTGCCTATCATGGTGAATTACAACGTAAAGCCGAAATGGAACAAAGACGTCAATTGAATGAAAATGGTGGTAATAGTAGTAGTAGTAGTAGTAATAATAATAATAATACATTAACAACAACAACAACGACAGATTTGAAAAATGCAAATCAAATAATAACACCACCATTACCACCACCTCCACCGGCACCAACGACGACACCAACACAACATCACAATCCAACAACAATAGCAGCAACATCAACATTAAATAGTAATAATCATAATATTGGAAAAAATAGTGATTATGATCAACCATCATTATTATCATTATCTAATCAATACCATAATAATAATCATCAACAACATCAAAGTCCATATTCAGCTAGAAATTCACAAACATTAATTTATTCATCTGATATTGGTGTTGTTAATCAACAACCACAACGTCATATTGGTTCTGTACATGATTTAGATCCTGTTAATCATAATTATGGTTCATTAGGACGTGTCTATAGAGCTATGTATGATTATCAAGCACAAGATGATGATGAAGTCAGTTTTCAAGATGGTGATTTGATTGTTAATGTACGTAGTATTGATGGTGGTTGGATGACTGGTGAAGTACAACGTACTGGACAAGTTGGAATGTTACCAGCTAATTATGTTCAATTAGTTAATATATAAAATCTTAAGTATATACATATATAGAAAAAATTAATATAAAAAACAAACAAACAAACAAACAAACAAT
>JAZBGY010000509.1:4484-19858 GCA_037414755.1 Lydus trimaculatus | reverse complement strand
AGTGGAAGAAAAAAACAACAAGAATAGAATTAGATTTTGTTTATTGGTAAAGAGATCTGAAGATATAAATTTATTAAGTAATATGTAATTCTGTATTATTATTATTACTACTACTAGGACTATTACCAGCACCATCACCACCACCCCTATCACAAATCCATTCCATAAAAAGTGCATTTATATGTATGTCTGTATGTATTGTTTTTCTCTTTCTTAGAAAGCTAATGATCAAAAGATTTCGTGCCTTTATATACATTTATAAAATAATATACAATTTTATATAAATATATATATATATATACAATTATTTGTATTCTTTTCAATAATAATAATTGTTGTTGTTGACAACAACATTGGTGCTCTACTACGAAAACTTGTTGTAAGATGTTTTTCTTTTATAATTTTTTTTTCTAATTATTTTTATTTCTCTTATCCTTTGTATGATATTTATCCAATAATTTTGCACATGAATTATTTTCATTTTGTTTTTAATATCTAATTTTGCCAAGCATAGTTGATTAATTTGTCGTTGTATTGTTAATATTTATATTGTAAAAGGGCTAAAAAAATTAACTTGTGTAACAATTATACTGCTTTAATTTCAATAAATAAATAAATAATAATAATAAATACAAAAAAAAAGAAATATGTAAATGTTAAAAATAAAATATAATTATGGAGATTATATGCAGTTGTTGTTGTTGTTGTTGTTTTCTAATCGTGATTAAACATTGCTATATATTATCTTGGAAATCGTAATTGATAGAAAGACGGTGAAAGACCAACATAATCTCCATATCTCTCTTGCTATAGAAAAAATTAAAATGATGCAGGCTTTAATTCTATGATAGATGGCAAATTTTAAATGATGTTGTGTTTCGTCTCTTCATAGACAATGTGTATTGGATTATCAGAAAAATACGTACTGCCTCCCTTATATATGGTTAATTCCATGTAATCAATATCAATGTAATTTTAAAATTATTATTTTCCAAACAGTAGTCAACTACATACAAAACGCGCGAAATTTCATATTTTCACATAGATTCTTTTGTTTTTAAAAAATTAGATTACCGACACCTTTATCTATAAACAAGAACTACTAGTTGCACATTTATGGATATAGGTGTCGCTACCCGTTGAGCATAGTTACAGTTAGCATAGTAGCTCACTAGCGCCCTTTAGATCCCTAACCAGATATCGTGACATCGGAACGTTTGATAATGCAACTGGAAAGCACTGATGTATATATACATCAATGCTGGAAAGGCCATGGTCTCTTGATTTTTGTAAACAAGTCAAATTTGATCTTGGTGATATTATATGTATGACCAACTCCAAAATGGCCGCCGAGAAATTCCCTAAATATAGCATCTCATTATCACTCCAATTTTTTAAATTTAAAGGCGCAAAATAGAAAACTTGTTTCATAAAACTCCCTCCTTCCTTTTGTATAACATAATACTTTCCTATCCCTGAGATTTTATTTTATTATGTATTTCTTAAGAATTTAGGCATTGTTAACAAATTAAAAAATAAATCTCAAGAAAATAGATTCCTTTACAATTATTCCCATATTTTCAAGATTCATTATTGGAGGAACACATGATATGTGCGATCTTCCTGAAACGAACGAATGCGCATTAGTTCGCTTTCGCTTATACTTGATAAAAAGAGACACAATATCATGCTTTCTCTTGTCTTGTATTGCGTCCACGCATTTGTTTGACAACACACTGCCTGCCATCTGCCTGCAGTCTGACTGACACTGGGTAGTGGGTCCATGGTATAATAATATTGAAAATTGTTAAAAATGTTTGAATAATTTGTAATAATCGTTGTTGGTAGGTGGGTGAGTCAAATTGTAAAAAAAAAGAAGAAAACGATGAGGTTGATGTTTATATCCAACATATTTATAAAACCAAGAAAAGTTATAATTTTCGAATAATGTGTTTGATTTTATCACCCCACTACTATTATTATTATCATTATTATTATTATTATTATTATTATACTAATCTTCACTGACAGATAGTCAAAATGGCTGGTAAGTTTTCCAATTTCTATTGAAATAATGGAAATTTATCCTTTTTCTTTCTCTCTGTCTCTTTCTACATCTATATTTTGTTTAAATTTTCATATAATTATAATTAAAATAAATCATTCCACTTGTAGATTTATTATCAAAGATAACATGTACATATTGTGAAGAGGAAATAACTGGAATACGAGTACAGTGTTGTGTATGTCAAGATTTCGACATTTGTCTACAGGTAAAGTGGAAGAATGAATAATAATTTTGTTGGTTTAAAATGAATGGCGGCAAATTTAAGATAAAATAGTAATTTTTTGTTTTTTCATTTTTCTTTTCAGTGTTTTGCTAGTGGTGCTGAAATTGGTACACATAAGAGTGATCACGCATATAAACTTGTTGTAAGAAACTTCTAATACATACTTTATTTTATATAAATCTAACATTATTTATATTTATAGGAACACTGGTCTGTTAGTATTTTTGGTGGTCGTGGTAATTGGACTGGTGGTGAAGAATTACAATTATTAGATTCAGTTGAATTGTATGGTTTTGGTAATTGGGAATTAGTTAGTCAAGATGTTGAAACAAGAACAGCAGATGGTTAGTGCATTGTTGTTGTTGTTGTTGTTGTTCCTTTTCTTATTGTATATCTTATATGTGTTTTGGTTGTTTTTAGAAGTGCGAGATGAATATATATCCCGTTATCTTGATGGTAATATTGGGAAAGCAACATGGGCAGAATGTCGCCGCGATCGTCAACCAACATTAATTGATCATGTACCAATTGAAGACAATGGACCATTATCACCAGCTGTTATTGCAAAATTACCACCATTAGATATAACACCAGAAGAAGCACAACAATTGGATTATAAGCCACATCGTGATGATTTTGAAAGGGTATTTATTTAAAGAACATGTTTAAAAATTATCTCAATATTTTTATTTTTTTTCTGCAATTTTCATATTAGGAATATGATATGGGAGCAGAACAATTAGTATCTTCATTACAGTTAGATACAAATGAAGATACAGATATTGAAATAGCTTTAAAATTATCAATGGTTGATATGTATACAAGACGTTTAAGAGAACGAGCAAAACGTAAAAGGATCGTTAGAGATTATCAGTTGGTTACGAAATTCTTTGCCAATTATAGAAAAGATTTATCTACTACTACAACTACTGCTACTAGTACTACTACCGCCACTACTACTACTACTACTAGTACTACCATTACTACTACTACAACTACTACTACTACTACTGCTGCTGCTACTACTACTGGTACTACCAGTACTACTAGTAGTACATTAACAAAAGAACAAAAGTTAATGAAATTGTTATTGTTTTTTTCTTTGTTCTTATCAATTTATTATTTGTCTTTTAGAGAATTACGTGAAAATATGAAAGTGTTTTGTAGTCAGTTTCTTACCTCAACTGAACATGAACGTTTGATAAACAGTATTGAACGTGAAAAAGAATTAAGATATCGTTTATCTGAATTATGTAAATATAGAAGTTTAGGTTTAACAACACAAGAAGAAATTTTACATTATGAACAGCATATGGCTTACCAAAAACAACAACAACAACAACAAATCAAACATTGTAAATCTGTAAGTTTTGTTTACGTATTTACACAATATGTACATACATATGTATATTTTATCCGTGTCAAATTTTGAGAAAAAGGAAATTAAATTGAGGAAAAGATCAATTAATCCTTAATATATTTTCCTACTATTTAAAAATAGTGTGTGAATGTTGTTTGTTGTTTATTTCCAAAAACATGTACTCTCCTATACTATAGTATTTGTCTTCTGTTAGTTTTGAGAATATATAATTGTAACGATAGGTTCGCAACTGTATACACACAAAACTAACAGTGATGCAAGAGCATGTATGTTATGCATTTTTTTAACATTTGTTGTTTGATGGTATTTATTAATGTTTCCTATTATGATGGTTTTATTGCAAAACTTTTATCATTTATTTCATTTATTATCTATAATCATCCATCATGATCATCATCATCATAGTTTGGTTTGTGTGTGCAGGCTAAAGTTGTAAGAGAATATGTAAACAGAAACAACAGATTGTATCAGTTTGCATTTCACTTAGGGCAGCAGTGGTTATCCAACAACATTAAATCACCAAGGGTCCCCCCAATCAAAAAACGGGTAAATAGATTACAATATATTTATATTTATATTTATATCTATTTATGTATGTATTTTTAATGTTGTGTGTAACGTGGGGTGTACTGATAGAAAAAGCGACGAAAGCCAAAATTCATTCGGAAGAAAATTCATGTGGCCGCATTGCGAAGAGCACAGCAACAACAACGACAACAACAACAACAACAACAACAACAACTCGATTTGGGATAATAACGATCGACCAATATCACCAAATGCCTTACCATTAGGTTCATTACTATCACAACATGAAATTGAAGTACGTACACAATTTGGAAATTAAATTTTACTATTTCTTTTCATCAAATTTCATAATTTTTATTTGTTGTAGCTTTGTAAATCATTGAATTTACAACCCGTCCAATATACGACATTGAAATCTTTAATAATTCAGGTTAGCATAGAAAAATATAAAAATTAATTGTGAAAATATGTATTTACAAACATTTTAATTTCTAGGAAAACTTATTGTCACCAAATCATCGTCATCGTTCTATAGAAATTGATATGAATTCATCAGAAATTAGTGTCAAGGATGTTGTGACCCAATATTTAAGTTATAGTGGTTGGTTGCCTGATGTTTCAGTTGTTTGAGATGACCTTTTGGGCTAAAAAAGAAATTTTGATTCTTATTTATCAATAATAACAAAATTGAAGAAATTATTATCAGTGCCACTTTAGTGTGATTAAATGCATACGCACACACGTACAACTTTGCAAAATAAACTGTTTTGTTTTTTTTGCATCTTCTCTAATTTCTCATCTTTTTATTTATTTATTTTCTTATTAATGCAATTAAAGAAGAATAAAACGTCATATTATTATTGGTCATAAATTTTTTGAAAAAAATTGTATATTTTAGTAGCACTGCTAGTAATATAGTAGTAATAGTAGTTGTTGTAGTATCTATTTAGTTATATCATTGTCTTTTATCAGGATTTCTTTTATTTTTAAGAAATTATGATTAGGATAATTTTTTGAATTTAGCATTTGTTTTATAAATGAATACAAATATGATTAAAAGAAGGAGGGTATCTATGATTAATCTTTTTTTCTCTTTTTTTTTTAAGACTGTTTATAAACAATTTTAGTAAATTAATTGAAATTGATGCATACAGATTTTGTTCTATCCTTAAATCTCTTCCTAAAACAACAGTTCCATATCTATGTGTGTGTGTGTTTATTATAAATTATACATTGTAAAGATATATATGCCGATATAATAATGCAGTTATTGTATTTAAAATGTTAATAAACCGTTGGAAATGATATCAAAAGTTCAAAATAATAAGAGATAAGCAGTTAAACTAATCAATAACAGAGAGAATCAATCTATACTATACATATAGTCTTATTGTATATTCTATTAAAATGTTTGCATTTTGTCTAATCTATTGTATTTTAATTTCTTTAATTTATTGGTAAGATTTTCATTGTTATTATTATTATTTATAATTATGATTGTTTTATATTAGCAGTGAACATGTTGAGACATTGAAAAAGTCAAATTCAGGTTTCATTGTTGCATTACCAAAGGCATTGCAATCTGGAAAGAATGAAACAATATGTATATCAACACATTCTTCCAATCTTTCATCATCATCATCATCATTATTAATTAAAACAATTATTGATTTAAAAATTAAGGACAAACATTACATTACAACCAGAAATATTCAAACAGGTATAAAATTGCTTTTTCTCTGTCTGTTTGTTTTTTCTTAAATACACAAAATTTTGTTTTTGTTTTAAGAACACAGTTGTTTTGAATTGAATGTACCAAATTTGATAGAATTATCAGAACCAAGATTTGCAAGTATAAAAGTACAAGTCCAATTCAATGATGATGTTGTAATTTATTCAGCACATAATCAAGATCCAATTGTAATTTATCCAATGAAGAAATTTATTTTTATAGAAACAGATCGTGGAACATATAAAGCTGGTGATTATTTAAAATTTCGTGTTTTAATATTAAATGAAAATCTTTTACCATCAAAAAATTATAAGGTAGATTTTTATTATACATATGTTAGGTAGGCTTAAAGACCGAAATCGTTCATTGAGCGAAAAAATGGACCACAACGTGTTTAATGGCTTCTCAAGTTCATCCATAATGCTTATGGCATTTGCAAAAACGAACACAACGCCTATTGGCAAACTCATAATTGCCACACAAAGCTATAATTGTGTCGTGGTTCTTTTAATATTTGACTACTGGGCGTTGTGGTAATGAAGAAATGCCACACCACGCGTATCGCTCGTTATTAATAAAAATACGGTGATCAATGCGCTCGTCCTCATCAAGTCACTCAATTTATCATAAAATATCGTCTTTTTTTAGTAGCCATGATTAGCGTACATTTACACTCTTAATGAAGAAATTTGTCGTTGGTTTACATTACACCATATCAACCAATGTAACAAATTTCGCTTTGAGGCCATTTTTGCAAGTGTCACACAACCCGAAATTTGCATTATGGATGAATTTGTGAAGTCATAATGCGTATTGTGGTGGATTTTTTTGGCTCAATGAGCGTCTTCACCAGTCTTTGAGCCTAATAACATATGTTTATATATTGGGTTTTTTGATAAAATTTTTGTATTTTTCTCTTCATATACACCACATAGATTAATTTAATATGTATTCGAAATCCACTCGATATAATTGTTGCTGTTTGGGAAAATATTACTACCGAATTAGGATTAATACAATTGGAACATCAATTACCACAAGAGGCTATTAATGTTTGTTTCATATAATTTTATTATTTTTAATATTGATTACAATTATTAACAATGTTGTTGTTTAGGGTAAATGGCGTATAGAAGTTAATGGTGATGGTGGTGAATCGCGTCAATTTGAAGTGAATCGTTATGTTTTACCACGTTTTCATGTTGAATTACATTATCCAAAGATGATTTATTATAAAACTGAATCATTGAAAATTCAAGTTTGTGCTAAATATACATATGGTGCAAATGTTAAAGGTAATACATTTATACGTTTAACATTTCATCATCATCATCATTCACAACAACAACAACAACAACAACATCATTATGATGAACCAATACAAAAAATCAAACCAACAATTAATGGTTGTACAGATTTTCTATTTTCATCAAATGATTTATTTGATTTAAATCAAATAAAGAATAAATTTATATCCAGTTTTACATCATCATCATCATCAATGCCATTAATGAATCCAAAAATACAAATTTATATAACAGCAACAGTCACTGAATATGGTACTGATAAAATTGAAATGAAAACTGGTAAAATATTAATTAATTTTAAACCATATCAATTAAAATTTGATACAACGGATAATACATTTATGCCTGGTATTTCATATGAAAGTCAATTATTTATAACAAATATTAATAATATACAAACAATTACAAATGAAATTATACAAATTTGTTATAATTTAGCTATACGTAAAAGTTGGAATATATTAAATAATAATAATGAACAATGTACAAATTTTACATTAAATCAACAAAATCAGAATGTAATTAAATTTCAAATACCACCATTACGTACAAATGTGATCCATATACATTTAAAAGCGAAATCATTAAATCACACAAATATTGTTGATAGTTTTCTTGTAATACGTTTATATTCATCAAATACAAATTATATAGAAATTGAACAACAACAACAACAACAACAACAACAACAATCAGATGAGAAATATGAATGTAGTAATAAATCATTACAACAATTGAAAATTTATTATACAACCGATAATTTTAATGAAAATGATACAATAAAATTTTATTATATGATTAAATCAAGAGGTGAAATATATAAATTACGGAAACATATTCATATTGTACAAAAAAGAATCAATCATCGTTATCATAATAATTCAACAACAACAACAACAACAATAATTGGTAATAAACATCACCGACATATAAAATCATCAATTACAACAATTGATGGATTTATATTAAAATTTAAATTGAATGATAAAGTGTTGACAAATTATCAATTTTTAATTTATTATATTGATGAACAACAAGGAGAGATTATAGCTGCTACTAAAGAAATACAAATTCAATCATGTTTAAATAATAAAGTTGTTGCAAAATGGGCAATGAAACAATCATATCCAGGATCATCAGTTGCTTTATTAATTGGTACAACATCAGATTCATTATGTTCAATATCTGCCATTGATAAATCAACAAAATTGATGGATAATTTAAATCATTTAGATACGTCTACATTGTTAAAACCATTTCTTCAACAACAACAACAACAACATGAGACAACACCATCTAATAGGAAATCATGTATACCGCCAATAAAGAAAAATAAACAAGTTTCATCATTAATAATTGATAATGATAATGATGATGATGATGATGATAATGATAGTGGGACAATAATAGAATCTTTATGGGATTTAAAAAGGAAACGAAAGAAACGGTACATTTATTCATTCTCTGAAGATTTCGATGCTTATGATATTGTTTTCAATGTAAGATGAAATCGATAGAAAATGAAATTTTTTATTTATTTATTTGTTTTATAGAAATTTGGTATAAATATTATAACAAATTTCAAAATTATAACAAAACCATGCTATACTGGCCCACCACCAACAACAACAACAACAACAGTAGTATCATCATCAAACAACAATCCTTTCGTTGAATTCCTTACAGATCAATATTATTATAATGAAGATAATAATAATAATAATAATAATAATAATGATGATAGAATTGTACCAATACGTTCATATTTCCCAGAAACATGGCTTTGGGAATTGATACCTGTTAGAGGTGCTGAAATTATCCATCGTGATCTACCACATACAATTACTGATTGGATAACAAATGTTATGTGTATATCAGAGACACAAGGTGTTGGTTTCAGTCAAACAACGGAAATTTCAGCTTTCCAGCCATTTTTCATTGATGTATTAACACCATATTCAATAAAAAAAGGAGAAATATTGTATTTACATGTTATTGTTTTCAATTATGTTAAACATAATCTACCGGTAATTTTATTTTTATTTCTTTTGTATATATATTTTTTACATAATATGTATATAATTTTCATTTTTTAAGATTCGATTAAGTCTTAGTGAATCAGCTGGTTTAGAATTGGTTGATTTAATGATAATGAAGAATCGTCGTCGTGTATCTTTTTGTATATCAACAAATGATACATTAACACATGTATTTGAATTGAAAGGTACTGAAATTGGTATAAAAAATATTACAATTTTAGCAGAAGTTGATTCATCTTATCCTGGTGAATGTGGACCGGATATTTTACTTAATAAAAGGTATCTATAGATAGTGTATAAAAAAATATAGCTATATAGAAATGATTGTTTATTTTATTTATTCTTGAAAGAATTAATAATTTTTTAAGTTTCAGAGATGTTGTCTTTAAAACATTCATTGTTGAACCAGAAGGATATCCAATGAAAATTACAAAATCTGTATTTCTTTGTGGTGGTGGTGGTGGTGGTGATGATGATGATGGTGGTAGTAGTAGTCATAATGATAGTTTAAGTTTAAATCAATCACATAATACACCAAATTCAATTGATTGGCAATTTGTAATACCTGAAGATGTTGTTGTTGTACCAGAAACAATTCAAGCTAAAATTGTTATAAATGGTGATCTGTTAGGACAAACCATTCAAAATTTAGAACAATTATTATTAGTGCCGACTGGTTGTGGTGAACAAATTATGGCATCATTAGCACCAAATTTATATGTTTATCGTTATTTACAATCAACAAATTTATTAACAACAACAATACGACAACGAATTGTACGTAATTTAAAGATTGGCTATCAAAGAATTTTAAATTATTTACATAGAGATGGTTCATTTTCACCATTTGGTTATCAATATGATCCAAGTGGTTCAATGTTTCTAACTGTATTTGTTGTACGTATATTAAAACAAGCAAAACATTTAATTTATATTGACGATAGAATAATTGAACGTGCTTTATTATGGATATATGAACATCAATTAGAGAATGGTTGTTTCAATACAATGTTACATGTATTTCAAGATATGGGTGATGATGGTAGTAATACAAGTATTGAAAATAGTACAGCCAGTTTAACATCATATGTGATTATTAGTTTATATGAAGCAAACATTGATATACCGGAATCAATAAAAACAAATGCAAAATATTGTATACGTGGACATTATCATTTAGATAAATACACATTAGCTATTAGTTCATATGCATTATTTAAAATTAATTGGTATGATGAAGCTAATCGTATGTTGAAGAAATTGGAACAACTTTCTTCATCTAATTATAATAATAATAATCATCATCATCATCATCATTATAATGTAGAAAATGATAATAATAATAATAATAATAATAATATGTTATGGTGGAGTAGTAATAGTAATAATGGTTCATTAGCTAAAGATATTGAAATAACAAGTTATGTATTATTATCATTATTGCATTATAAAACACAAGAGAATTTGGCTAAAGCACATTCAATTGTACGTTGGTTAACAACAAAACAAGGACCAAAAGGTGGTTTCTATTCAACACAAGATACAGTGGTTGCATTAGATGCTTTAACAAAATATTCAACATTTATCAATTCCAAACAATTAGATTTAAATATAACAATACAAGCAAAAAAACAAATTAATAAATTCACAATCAAATCACAAGATCGTTTAAAATCAAAATATATTAATTTAAATGAAATTGTTAATAATAATTTAATTAAAATTTATGTTAATGGTGATGGTTGTATTTTAGGGCAATTAATACAATCATATTATTATTTAAAACAAATACACCATAATAATAATAATAATATATTTAAATTAAATACAGAAATATCAACAGTTTCAAATATTGATAAATGTTCAATAGCACGATTATCATCATGTTTATCATATCAAGGACCTGATTTACAAACAAATATGGCAATTTTAGAAATTTCATTACCATCAGGATATCAAGCTGATCGAGCATCACTTTATCGATTAATTGATCATCATCAATCTGAAAATTCAAGTAATTTCATTTATTATTATTATTATTATTATTATTAATGATTCTTCTTCTTCTTCTTATTATATTTTAGAATTGAAAATGTTTGAAGAAATCAATGATAAAGTGGTTTTATATTTTACAAAATTAAATCGAGATGATACATGTATCCAATTTAATATTAATGAAAATGTTGTTATACAAACAAGACAAGAATCAACAATCAAATTGTATGATTATTATAAACCAGAATATGAAGTTTTACAATTTTATAAAACTAATGATGAATGTAATCAAATTTATTATAATTTAACAACAATACCAGAATTAAATGATGAACAATCATCATCATCATCATCATCAAATAAAGAAAAAATTATATTAAAAAGATCAGCTCGAACATTAAATCATCCTGATTTTGTTAATAAAAATATTGATTTACAAACAACTAAAGGTTATAAATAAGAAAATAACTAACAATAAATAAGTATACAATGTCTACAAACTGTAGAATTTAAATGTTTCTTACAATCTTTTAATAATTGTTGGTTTTAATTATTTATATAGAAGAAAATGAAAGTGGTAATATGGAAGTCTAGATTAAAATGAATATATGTATTATCTAGAAAATAATAATTTTCTTCTTATTTGGTTATAGTCTAAGAGCCAGCAACGGTTTCATTCAAGTCATTTTATAACGCAGGGTTTTAGACGGAGGACCTATATAATTATTGAATCGTGTATAGATAAGGGTCTAGCAGCTCAACCTCGAAGGTACATACCTCTCACCTGACAGGTAAGGTAAATTGGTAACCGTAATAGTAACATGTCTGGAATTTTTATTGATGCAAGTGTTCCATGTTTAGATAACACTTGCAAAAATCCAGTTCTCAATTCCACTGCTAAAACCCTTAAAAAAATGATTAAAATGTACGATTTTCATTCGAAACAATCGGCTTCAATCGAGGGGTGCGAATTGAGAGGCAGGTATAGACGTGTTACTATTACGGTTACCTATTTACCTTACCTGTCAGGTGAGAGGTATGTACTTTCGAGGTTCAAGTGCTAGACCCTTATCATCTATACACAATTCAATAATTATATAGGTCCTCCGTCTAAAACCCTGCATTATAAAATGACTGAAATGAAACCGTTGCTGGCTCTCTTACTACTATTACTACCAAATTAAAAATATAACATTTATAAATGAAATAATAACATAAAGACTACAATAAATACTACAATTAATTCCATTGCCACTTTTCATAACAATTTCATCATTTAACGACGTTTCATAATAATAGTTGGATTCTGATTTATCATTTTGTTGTTGTTGTTGTTTTGATGGAAAAACACATAACCATTGTAGTTCACAACCTTGACAATTTGGTTGATAGAGACGGCATTCAGAATTACCAGGACAAGGATGATGGTAACATGGATTTTCTATAGTTCTACAATCTTTGTAAGCTGTTTTTCATAGGAAAATTATTATTATTATTATTATTATTATTATTATTATAATTATAATTTTATATATACTTACTATTAATACAAGTGTTATGTATACAACATCCTCCACAACATAATTCACTATTTCCACACTTTTTAATAATAATTAAATTTAATATGATTGAAATAATTATAATTCAGTTTAATTATTTAATTCTTACCCATCCGCCAGATGGACGACAATTTTGTGTTTTTCCTACATTATTATTATAAATTAAAATCAATAATAGATAATAACAAACAAAAGTTGTAATATTACACATAATCTTTGGATTGATTATAAATCAAACAAACCAACATACACACATTAAATATAGAAAATGTTCTTTATTTTATTCGTTTGTTTTTGTAAAAATTTAACACATATTTATGAATGTGACGTATGATTGTGCATATAAATAAACATTTATTTTCTTTTAAAACGATTTTTTTATCACCTGTATCCAATTATTTAAATTATTATTATTATTACCATTACAATTTAACAATTTTATAAATTTCAAAATATCATAAATATGTTGTTGTTTCTTATGTTTTTTATTATTATCGTCATCTTGGCCGTCGCTGTTGTCGTCATCATCCTTACTAATTAATGATAATATTAATACAGACCAATTTTCAGCTAAATTCGGATAACAATGAATTGCCTTTTGTGCTGTTAATAAACTATCATCATATTTATATTGTTTAGCAATGAATGATGCTAATGATACTAAACAAAGAATCTGAAATCAAACATTTGATGAGTATACTATACATAAATATGTATATGTATGTGTGTGTGTGTGTGTGTGTGTATTATTACTTTAGTAACATCTATATGGTCTCGTCGTCCTAATTTCATTGCATTAAGTGCACATTTTGTTGCACACTCATTAACAAATTCCAAACGAATTAATAATTGTGATAATGTTAACCATACAGCAGCCTGTTCAGGATGACAATGGACTAGTTTACAAGTTTCAACAATTGCTTTCCGTGGATCACCCTAAAATAGAACATTACATCATTTAATAATAATAATAATAATAACGATGATGATAATAATATATAAATAAATAAATAAATACCTTAAATAAATAATAATAACTGGAGAATATTGCAATATGTTGTATACAATCTTGATCATGTTTCAATGAATTCAATTCTTTATAAACTAATTCAGCTAAATTCTGATCCTGATGTAGAATACTTAATGCTAATGTTGCATAATATCCCCAAGGTGATGGTTGTTCTAAATGAATACTGAAAATAGAAATAATTAATTTTTAAATAAAAATAAACACTATTGTTTGTATGTATATTTATTACCTTTGAAATAATAGAGTTTTTGCAGCTTCTTCACCTTGAAACATATAAGCCATTGCAGCTAATGCAACTAAAAGATCGGATTGGGCAATTTGTTCATCATCATCCGTTAACCAATGTAAAGCTTGTTCATAAGCTTCATATGAATCTTGATATCGTTGATCTGTTTATACACACACAATTCAATTATAAACAATCAAATGTTAATTGGAAATTGTTGATTTGCTTGCTGATTGAATAACGCCACCATAAATTCGTCAGTGTCATTCATTCAATCAGTCACAGCCAAAAACACATACACACATACATATTATTGTATTACACTAGGGATGGGAAAACAGTCGATCATGGTCTGCTACCAATCGACCGTTAAGCAATTTAAAGGTGACCGTAATAAGCCATCTTCGTTTTTAATTTCTCTATACGTAGTGTAAACAATGTAAAATAAATAAATAAACAATTGGGATACTTTTCTCATCAACAAAAAAAAAAAAAACAAAAAAAGTTTGCCCATCCCTGCTTCACACACAATTGATATACTTTTTATATATATATGTACCTTTAAATAAAGCTAGAGCTTTACCAATAGTACTATTAAATGTTGCTTTTTCAACTTGTCCATACAATTTTGAAGCATTTGAATATTTACCAGATTTAGTCAATAATCTGGCTGTATTCATTCTAATTGAATCACGATGATAAACATTATTATTATCATCATCATTATTTTCAATTAGATATAATGCATGACCAAATGATTCAATTGCTAATTTATTTAATCCCATACGTTCTTGTAAGATTCCTAACATATTCCATGCACACGGGTCATCAGGATCTTTTTCTATGTCAAAAGAAAATTTGTAATAATTAGCAAAGCAACATGATCGAAATATGTATGTACAACATTATATTTACACAAATAATAGATAAATTGACCTATTTTTCTTTTTCTATATAACGAGTACATTAAAATATTTGACACACAAATCTACCTATAACCTGAATTGAAAATAAAAGTGTAAATGATTTAAATAAATAGAAAATAGATTTTCGATTTTTTATAAAAAGACACAGCCATCATTGAGGACAATAAGACAACATTTAACACCAACCATTGACCAACAAGTTGTGAGAGAAGATTAAAAGAAAATGTTGGGTAAATTTCTAGTGATTTGTACAATATTTATTGTCTGTTATTGTCAAACAACAAAAGAATATAATGGCGGCAACTGGAATCATCATGTTAAAAAGAAACCATACCATCATCATCATTATGATCCTTATTA
>JAZBGY010000508.1:44363-56747 GCA_037414755.1 Lydus trimaculatus | reverse complement strand
GAAGTTGGTTTTCATTATGTCAATGTGTAGACAGTCACCGAAAAAAAAATTAATTATTTAATTAATTACGAAAAGTATTCGCAATTCAATTGATAATGAATAGATTGTTAATAATTTGTAAATAATCATTAGTATTCGATTATAATTAAATAGTGTTGGTTTGTGTTTATTTTCTAAATTTAAAAAAAAATACGTTGAAAAGTTGCGTAGGTTGGGCGATGACATTGATAATACGATTTCGAATTTTTGGCAAATCCACACCAATTCTTGTGAATGTGGAGTGTAATAGCGAAAATATTCAACAAAAACACTAATAACAATCATATAAATAACGATAATTATCGACAAGATAGTGGTGAGGTAGACGTAGCGGTCGGCAACGACCGCTGCATCAATATATCTATTGAAGATATGGATGGCACACAAAGTACCAAACAGGTGAATATTTGATTAGAAATTTTGTTGATTAAAACAAATTACGATAGAAACGAAAACACACATATAGCCGAATGATGATTTGTAATGAATCAGCTGTTGTTGCGGCCTGTTTGACATGAGGGCCGGTAATAGACGGTCCAAGGCAATTGTTTCTTTAAAACCAAAAGCCTACTGTGATCAATTGTAACCAAATATTAGATCATAAGCAACTTGATTACGATTTGTTTTAAATGATAACAAAAACAAATTATACACGTAATAATCAATAATCGTTTTTACTAATTATTCAAATTGGAATACCTGACTATAGGTAGGTGAAGCGTATGTACAACCTACACGTGTTTATAATGCAAAATTATTTACAAAAACTGACATAAGTTCTATTTTTATGATGTAGCTAGTTACGACAAATTTTCTTGTTTTTTTTTTGTTACATGAAAATTTATTATAAAACAGTTATAGAATTATTAATAATGTAGATGAATAACAACAACCTTCTAACGTAACTATAATCAACCACCATAATTACAAGTTAATAAAAGGTAATTAATTAAGAAATTATTACTGTTGAAATTCTATTTTAATTACTTTTATTTGCTTTAATTCGTTATTTTTAATGCGAATAGTGCTAATATTTAAAAAAATAAAAATAAATAAAAATTGTTTCGCTCTACTAAAAATACTGTCAAAAATTTGTTCTTTTTATTATTTATTTCAATATAAATCTTTAAATTGTAGTGGCAAAGTATTAATTTGGGAAAAAACTCCCCTTTTTTGAATAACACCAATTTTGGAGTTATAGTTTGTAACAAATTAAACCTACACCGCTAGGTTTTTTTGGATATTTGAGGATTATCAGAAATACGTACGCCACTGGATTTGTATAGCCATATAATAGAATCTTGGAGACTATACAAGTTATTGTCGATTTTTTAAAATATGCGCAAATATATAGTCTGTTAAATGACTTAAGAGATCCAATAAAATAATGAAAATTAGTTCACAATAGATAGGTACAGCAATTCAATACGATCTGCTTTAATTTTTTAAAGAAACATCTGGACCGTTTGTCGTCATAACAAATTTTAAATATTGATTTATGGTGGCAATATTTCACCATTTCTATCAATTCCTTAAGTCTCTTAAGTCACTTAACCATCTATACCAATTGGAAGAATTGTTATTTTATACTACTACTGTTTTGTTTTGATCGACTTGACTGTACACGATAATATAATAGTTTGATGTCATGAGACGGTACTACGTGGAAAGTCTAGACAGTTTCCTGTTTTAATAAAAATTCAAGGAACTTCATCTACTAACTACCGGTAATGATTTCTTTCTTTCTTCTATACATTGTCAAGTGTAGCTTTTTCGTTGTCGAATTATCAATTTTCTACCACTATCACAGTATTAATATAAACAAATCCTGTGCCTTGACTGTAACATAAGACGTTATTGTGCAATCTTCTCTTTTCTTTTCTAAGAAAACTGTTGATTCCGCAAAGTATAGATCAACTAACAAAATGTTGGCAACACATTTGTTGGGCATAACAACTTGCACCTAGAAACATGTTTTCAATAGTGTTGCGTGTCCAAACCAAACTCAGTTTTGAAGTTAAAATGGAACTAACGACTGTTGTTACTGGTGCTAAAAAATGTTATAGAAGATAGTGGCCGAGACAGTTTTTGCAAAAATGGGACAAGCTATAACCACAACTTATTAATATTTTGATTTACTTTTGAATAATGGTAGCTCGTTTCGCAATTTCGTCAGATTAATCAACCGATTTTGATGAAGTTTTTTGTTTGGTAGCCCCTAAAATCTAACTATCAATAAGATTGGCTATTGCTTTGCGATGTTGAAAACACCGCCTAGACTAGAAAATATGGATACAAGCAACAGGCAACGAGTTTCTTCGATGTAAAGGCGCGTCTCCACACGGACACATTTAGCTAGCAACATGGTGCAAGCGGTGCTGGCAACGCTTGCAACGCGTTTGCGGGTACTGTCTAGACTGGGATACACGCCACCGCAAATTTGCGTTTTAATTGTGTGTCCCCTGTGTCTTTTATTTCCCGTAGTTGGCAGCATACATCAGCTGATCCGACTTGTGATGATTTTACAATTATTCGCCATGCAACGAACTAACTAACCATAAAACACGTCTACACGGGACAAACATTGCTTGCAACATTCCATTGATGTTTATTCATTTACCGCTCTTGCATGAAACAGATTGCACACGTTGACTGTGTTGCTCGGACACGTGGGTAGCTCTCAAAACTGTTGATTTGCGCTACTACCCACTCGAGAAATTTCATATCGGCAGCATGTTGCCGGCTAAATGTGTCCGTGTGGAGACGCGCATTAATGCCGCTCGATATTGGCTGGTCTGTACTTACCTTAAGCTTTTGTTTGCATAAAACGCTATAAATCATCTTATTATAGACGTTTGTATTTTAAAATTATTTTCCATGTTAACATAATCAAATCTTTGTTTGATTTGCAAAGAATAGGTTCAACTTTTAATGGAATAAAGGGTGTGTAAAATTAATTCACCCTCTTTGTGTTACGCTTTGATTACAGATGAACTTTCTAATCAGTGTGGAATTAATAGAAATACGTTGGGCTGTGCAAATTGGGGGTATGAAGAGTGCGGGCCCGTCCAATTATGGGGCTCAAAAAAGATTCACGAACTGAATTATGACGTCTTTATTTATTGATTTTTATTGTTTCTAACATGTACATTAATTTAATGTGCAAAAATAGTTTTAGATTTTTTTAAAAATTAAAATCGAATGGTTGAAATTTTTCATGTTTGGATATATTCTCAGATTACTCAAACAGGCAGAGTTTCCCGGTTTTTTTTATTTGCTCAGTTATCAAAAGCAATTTATCGATTGAAAATTGTTCGTAGAATCTCAAATTATTCGCAATAGAATGATGTAAACTATAGATGAAATCTTATGATGTGGGTTGTTGTTGTTTTCTCCAATTGCTATTTTGAAATTGAAAATTATTCATTTGAGAATGGATTTATTTTCGGTGTTATCATCTTGGAATTCAATACGGTTGATTAGATTTCCTAGTTTTGAATGAAATCATAGCATTAACCTTGATTTTTTTTCTTATTTGATTGCTACTTTCCCCACAAAAAAAAACCGTCCATATTCCAAATTAATCAAAAACAACGAATGGGTATGTGTGTGTGTGTGTGTGAGTGTGCTATATAGTTTGAAATACGTAGGTTTTCATATTTTCTGATATATTTGCAATTTGCAGGTAAAAACGATCAATCTTCAGAGATTTGTTTTTTGATTAAATGTAATTTTTCTCAATACAAACTTACTTGAATGACTTCAACTTCAACTAAAATAACCGAATGCTAATATTTAATTATAATTGTTTATAAATATTCCTATACTGAAATAGAGATGTTGATGAATCCTGTTTTGTATGTATTATCGTTTAGATTTTTGACTTTTAAAGATAGTTTTATTGGAAGATATCTGAACTGGATTTGTAGAATTTATAACAGAACAAAAAAGATCCTCTTTGTATTCTACCTATATGGAAAAATAAAATACAAACAGTTGGAAGTTGTTCTCTCTCTCTCTCTCTCTCCAACAATCATCATCATCATCATCATCATGATGACTAATATTGTTAGTGAATAATAATAATAAATTATCTCATGTTTTATTGTTCTAATTGAAGTCCAATTACCTGACGTAAAGATTATTACTATTAGATACATGGTTTTGTTTATTTTAAGAGAAACAGAAAATAAAATGTTGATTTTACTTTTAAGGCAATCAACTTGGACAAGTACTTTATAATAAATTATACGAGTATGTATATCCTTATAAACATATAAAATATGAATTAAATTTCAATTAAAATCTAGTTTTATTATTGATACATTTCTGTGCAGTTTTCACTTGATGTTTTTAAAGATTTAGGTACAGAGGTAGGTGCGGTTAACAGTGAATATCATCTGATTTAAAATTTTCTTTATATGTATGATGCACCTTCGAGTATAATTGGTGAAATTTTTTAATCAAAGATTGATAAATAAATAAATATTGCTTTAGGTATGTTGTAAAATTATTTAAATTACAACTGTAGGCTAATTGGAGATTTTTACGATTTTTATCTGATCAAAATCATGAATTCAAATGTAAGTTGGTAATTTAGAAAATGTAGTTTTATTTAATAAATAAGAAAAAAACAAAAAATGTGATGGATAAATTAAATATGGTTGTTGAGATCAAGACAGGTTTTTCGTCGTAGTTTCACGCAACATCAGATCAACAACAATTATCGTTTATATATGATTTTCTAATACAGAATTCTACAACTTGTGCGTATTATTATTATTATAGACATCCAACAACAAATCCCCACTGTTTTACTTTTTCTTAGTAACAACATAACATCGATAGAGTCAGGAGAGAATTCTCTGGTGTTTCAAAAAGTTATTTTTTAAGACTTGGAAGATACACACACACACAAGTCACTTCTTCAGTTATCTTTTATAATTATGTGTTTATAAAGTAGTGTTGTTATAGTAGTTTGTTACGTGGCCTATCTTAATTATGATTATGTTATTGAAATATTTAAAGTGAATTATTAGGTTTAATTATAAGTGCCATGGTTTTAACAACAGTTAATACATTAACAGACTATCATCATTCTAATCATCATAATGATGGTTATCAAAAAAATGATATTGGAGTTTCACTTGTCACATATACTGTAAGAAAATTAATAAAATCATATACATCTATATATATATAGAGAAAGAGAGAATGTTAAGAATGTTGTTAGTTCTTTTGAAATCTAAACAATTTCCATATTTAGATTTTTGTTAAAATACAGGAGTTACGCTTAATTTCACACAACTCTACACCATCATCTACAACATTTAAATATAAGAATTTTAAAAAAATTGAGAGAATCTTTTGTCATCATATGATTACATCATTTGTCTGGTTTAACTTTGTAATAAACAGAAAGGCGTTTTCTTTGCCTTTTTAAAGAAAATTTATTTCGAAAAAAAAAAACACAAATGTGTAGGTAAAATATTTGCTTTCAATTTTTGATTGGTTGTATTTAGCACGTGTGTAGGTTGTTAATGTTACTTTTTACCATATGGTTTGTATTATTGATATTCGACCATAATAATAAACACACCTTGAAAATTATAAAAATCGATACAAGAATATAGAAATTTAATTAATTAATTAATTAATTAATTAGGCGTATCATTAATTAACTATTTCTCATGTTTATCTTGAAAATAATGAATAGAAGTGAATTTGGAGAAAAGTATTCTAATTTTATATTTAAAAAATATAAGACAATTGTTTTGTTGTTTAATTAAGAGATTTCTTTTAAGAAATACTGGCTCTCCTACACAATTTTTAAATGAATTTATTGCGATCTACATTTTTTTCTTTTATTGCAAATTAAAATAAACAAACTTCAAATTGTGTTTTTTTTTTGATTTTTCACAATAATCTCGTTTGTTTGTTTTTGTATTAATTTGGAAAATATGTGTGGCAATCTAATTTGTTGCAGGTGATATTATTGTGGATTTCATAATTATTTATTTTTAAACGAATGCATTTTATAAACGGTTAATTATGCATAGAAATTAGCATTTTTATCTCAATTTAGAACAGGACTCGATTTCTCTCTACGTTTGTTTGTTTTTTTCTATTTACAAAAATAAAATCTCAAACTCATAAAAACATTTCTATATTGGTTATTTTATAGTTATAAGACTTTTGACACACGTGTCTTTATAACAATTGCTTATAATAAACTTTTAGTCCATTAAACATTAGAACAATAATAATAAATTCTTATTGTAGTATAAGTGTGTCAAGAGGACTTTATTTCCTATGCCATATTATTATCCACTTTTGTATTCATATTAAAACCGAATCGAAAAAGTTCAGTACCTACTATACAACATGAGGCAGCAAAATAGGTACATAGGGAAAAGTATCAACATCACCCACTCTTATAAAGAAACAATGATCAGTCGTAAATATTATTGATGCCATCCATCACTTATCCCTAATATCAATTTTTGTCTGATACCGTTGCCTTTAGTAAAAATTTCGTAATACTGCTGATGCTCCTAATAAAGACATAGATAGAAAGGTAAATTTTTCATGTATGAATGAGGGATGATAGATTAAAATCCAATTAGGGCATCAACAATTGATATTCTTCCATTTCTGGTTGATCAGTTTCTCTTTATATCATTCGAAACTCTTATGGAAGATATGAGAGTGAGTAGTGTCGGTGTTCTTTCCTATGTACCTATTTTGCTGCCGTATACTGTATATAATTGTAATGAAAAATCAACTTGAAAACTTGTTCTTTTATGTTTGATCATTCAAGATGTACTACAATCTTCTTATTACATCTGCTATGTCGCATATCAATCTTGATCTTTTAATCGGTCTTTGGATATTTGACCAGAATCACTTTCTTTTCTACTTCATTTATCAAATGATTATCATTAAAAATTTATAAATATGTTGATATAGAACTTCTATTGTATTCGATTTAATTCATTTCTTTTATATATGTGTGTGTGAGTGTGTGTGATATAAATAGTGAATGATTGAGACTTTGTTGATCTTTATTGATCTCTATTTTGTTTAATTCTTTGTTCAGTAATATGTCCTTTTAACAGATAAAAGTAGTACATTAACATTAAAAAAGTTTTCACTATTAATAACCGTTAAGACTTGTTTTTATTTACTTTTTTTAATAACATTCATTATCAGTGGCGTATTACCCTATGGGCAAAAAGGGCAATCGCCAAAAGTCTCAAATTATTTAGTCGGGTGTATTGGTTAATTGGCTTTCTTGTGAATTACATTTAATTGCAGTGGCGTACGATAATTCAGGATGTCATTCCTTTGATTCATTGTTCCTCATGGGCACAAAATTTGCCGCTTTCTAAAGCAAAACTTGCAGTTTTTGGGTAAAATCGTTGAAAATTTACCATTTTTGATAAGAATATTTGGAAATTCTCGGTGCATTTGATGAAATCGGCGCAGTTTTCCGTTTTTGAGAAGAATCTTTGTACATTCTTGCTTATTTTGATTAAATTAGTGCAAAATTCTCCATTTTCAGTCAGAACTTTAGAATTGTTTGCTTATTTTGATGCAGTTTTTGGGCAAAATCTTTGAAAAATGCCAAAAAATTCAGCCGTTTTTAAACAAAATCTTTGGATAAAATGTGTGCTTCTTAAAAAACATAGATTTAAGTCTTAATCATGGGAGTTCCTAAACGAATAAAGAACCATTTTGAAATAGGCTTGCAGCTCTAGAATTGACATAAAAATAATTAACATCAACGATAAATGTCGTATATCTAATGTTGTTTTATTTCGAATGAGATTTTATCTAAAATTGTTGTTTTCCTTTTACCAAAAATATCTAAATTTAACACTTAAAATGAGACCCACCAATTCAAAGTTACCTACGGCCCATGATCCTACAAATGTGCCACTGTTCATTATTTTATATCGATTTCGATTTTTAACGACAATTATTGTTGTTGGTGAAATTTATTTATTTTTCACTTATCTATATCTGTATCTTCTACCAATATATTTTTAATGATTGTGAACAAATATTACACTTTATTTGAAGATTGATGATGCTAAATTTAAAGTTTATTGGATGAAATTTGGTTGTGTTTTTCAGTTTTCCTATATTAGGTACCTATAGATCGAAAATGTAAATTGGAAAAAAAAAATTTCGAACGCTTCACTGCTATTTCAACTTTCCGGCCAGTTGAGAAGTGCCACCATCAATTTTACATCATTATTAAACCGTTGTGTTCTTTTTTTTTTGTTTTTAATCTTTTTTCCTGCTATTCGTTCAGTTTGATGCATACAAGAAATTATTAATATAATTATATTATTAGTTATTTTATTTTTTAATTTATTCTATTTTGTTTTTCTTAAACAGAAGATAATATTATAGAAAGTTTTGTTGTATACCAAGTAAGTGTTAAAAAAAGGAAAAAATGCCGGAGACAAAGTAATGTTCAACAAGAATACATACATCATTCAAGTTACTCTACTATATCATCTGTAAGCATTATCTGTGATTGATGAAACGTAATTTTATCTGTTACTCTTAATTATATACGATATTTGTGATTTTATATCACAGGACAGTTGTATTTCATCTTGAAGAAGTTTGAATTTCCTGTTTTAAACTCTAACAGAGTATTAACAGAAATTATAGTGATCCCATAATGACTCATCGAGCATACTTCAAAAAAACTCTTGGTTATTCCCAATACAAGTCGTCACCTTGAGGATGACTATAATAGGTTAAAGACAAATAATATTAGTCGAGATTTATGTGACAATATGCTGGAAATAGGTACCATAGAGAGAAAAAAAAAACAGTAGTTGACACACCTTCAATACAGGAAGAAAATTCTATTTATAGTTGAAGATGATGTGTGTATTGCATTACAATAATATGTATGGTTCATTGAATTTTTGCAAAGATTAATTGTTTTAATAATCACTTATATGAATATGAATATTAATTAATTAAGAAAAAAACGGAAATAATTATCTAAATCAAACTGTCTATCTTATTTCTACGAGTACTATATGAAATTATGATCTATTTGAAAGTGAAATAAATTGGAATTTTTACTATTGTTTCTTTTTATAAAAACGTGGTCTAATTTGTTTAAATTCTACCTTAAAAATTCCAATAGTTTTTTCCCTCCCCGTTTTGTTTTTATTTACAAAAGGATGTTTGAAATGTTAACACATGTTTTAATGTGATCTTGTCGTTATTTCCCTTTATTGTTTCCAATTTCCGTAAAGGCTTTAACACATATACACTCAAAAAAAAAAATTCCTACAAATACATTTTGAAAATCGATATTTCTATTTTGATCTGCAAATAATGAATTGATTTAAACACATACACCATACACCTGGTAATAATTTATGGAAATATTTTAAATGAAACAAAAAATTGCTTTTTGATTACTTCAAGCATAAAGCAACAAAATGCACTGAAACGGCTTCTCAGATTATTGGCGTCTAAAATGATCGTATTTCTATATTATCTGTTTTAGAAAGATAGAAGTAAACCGTTAAAGGATTATTACAAGATTTTCCAATTTAGTTGTCTCGCATTTTTACGATTATCTCTCAACAGAACATGATGTTGTTTATCGTTTTTTTTTTATTTTGAATATTTTAAATTTTCTATTTAGGATTATGTTATTTAACAGGATGCAACATTAATGCAACACAATTTTAACTAGGACAATGTTTTAATAATAGTACAAAACTATGTCTAGATTTTCGTTATTACGATTTGGATCTTTGACAAAGTTAGTTTCCTATCTAGACAGTTAAGAATGCGGAAATAATCGTCTATGTAAATTTTATAAAAATTATGTAAAACTGTTCAGTACCATCGAATCTTTATAGTACAGAAGAGAAATTAATTGTTTTTCAACATTTACAATGTTTAAAACACACACATATATTGCATCATTAAATTGTAGGGTGTTGTTGAAACATGTACGTGTGTAGGCAGTCTACTTACTATTTTCCACCTACAATATTTATGATAGTAATTTGTAATATTTCCATCTTCCTCATTCTTCATACTTGAAAGGAAGGGCTAATTTTTGTTTTTATCTCATTACAAATAGTTGTTAAAAGTGTTATCATATCACAAATATGTCACAATTAATTGTTTGTTTGTTTATTTGTATTTTCAGGCGAAACAACGAGCATCTGTAAAATGGTTATTATCCAAAGCATACAATAATAAAGTACCAGAAAATCTAAAAGAACCATTTTATAAAGATCATGAGGTTTAAATTTGAGGCTTATTTTATCAAAGTTTAATCGTTAAAATTTGTTTTTTGTTTTTTTAGAATCAGGAGCATTTGAAGCCACAAATTGTCGGTGGTTTAGCAAATGCTGAAATTTATTGTTCAGCATTAGCGAATATCTATTCAGATCCAAATTATAATAATCTTAATCATTGGTCAATACTACAAACATTAGCAAGAAAAGGTGTAAATGTATCTGATTCACAATTAACCGAAACTATCCTCATACAAACGAATCCACTACGAATGGTAATATTTTTATTTTGTGATATTTTATAAATAAACAACTTATGACTAAAGTTTTTGCATCTATTTTCTATAAATATAAGCGGGGGAATTTGCCAAAACAAAACAAACCTCGTTAAAAATTTGCAAGTTCAAGTTTATATTTTTATTTTATTATTTTTTTTGAAAATTTTTTTAGAGTGCTCATATGGCAGTAATTGAATCAATTATGACATTATATGCAAAAGAGGTTGTAACATCTGATCGTGTATTAGCAGCAGTACAACGTTTCAATTATGGTAGATATCCAACACCTTCAACACCTGAAAATAATGAACAAGGTCTTTTTTTATGGATGTCACATGCTTGTGATGCTTTAAGAAAACGTATCGAACAAGATTTAGAACAAGGACATTATGAAGTAAATAATTGTTGTTGTTGTTTATATTTTCAAAATTAGAATTTGTCATGTTTTTTTTGTTTTGTTAGGGTGATAAATTGAAGGCGTCTGAATTATTGCCTGCTGCCATTAGAGAAATAAAAGACTTAAGTGATGGCGTCGGTTTGGCGGCGTTAATATCATATTATTGTCCAGATGAATTATCATGGACTGATATAAAAGTGTCATATATACCAAATGTTCAAGACAGTTTATATAATTTAAATTTAGTTGAAGAATTTTGCAACAGGTGTTTACCAGCTACCATTTTCCATATTACACCTGAAGATGTTACTTATTTTAGAGAGTAATTTTATTTATAATTCAATTAATTTTTCAATCACTATTACAAATAATTCTTATTTTTGTAGTTCATTACGACAAAACATTATTGTATTTCTTGCTGATTTATTTAATGTTACTGAAATCCATCCAGCTAAATGTGTACGATATCCAGGAATGGAAAAATTCAGCAATGGTTAGTTTCCGATTTTGTTAATAATTCATTCTACATAATTGTTAATAGTTTGTAAATAATTGTTGAAGCAACGAGTTTGTTTTAATTTTTTATTTTTTTTTTATTTTGCTGGCTTATTGATCAAAGTTTTAGTTTAAATTATCGTGTCAACTTAATTGACCTAAAGTGACCTTTAATTATATTGGATTCACAATCCAGATTAGCATATTTATAAGAGAGATCATTGATTTTTCTTTATATAATAGTACTGGTAAATAATGGACGGTAAAATATTTATTTTTGATTTTTCTTGCTTCGTTATGTAGTTGTTGCTTCTTTTCTATTTCTTTCGCTTCTGGTGGATTTTCCTATTTTTTTTTATGTAAAAAAAAAAAATAAACATTTGGTGGTGGTTCTATTTTGGTAAGACTTTTATCTAATTTTATTCTATTAGTTATTAATTTTTGGATAAATATTAATTGAAAATTGTTGTAAAATTGGTTAATATTTGTCTAAGTTGTAGTTTTATTAAAAAATAGTTTAAAACAGAAAAACAAGAATTATAATAAGTTAACAATATATCCTTGTACCTCTGTGCTTATCGTAGAGGGTTTTCCCCCACGTAATGAGCACGGAGTAGCTCATAAACGTAACCTGCTGCAGACGGTGATGACACCCATCCCAGATCTGCGCAGCGGACTTGATGATCCTTCTACTCCTACAACCTTTCAAGGTAATTTCAGGTCTAATCATACCATCTATTGGATTTGTTTTTCTCTAATTGTTGTTTTATTTTTGTAGAAGAACTAAAATGCATTTACTAATATTTTCTTTATATCAAATCTTAAAGAAAAAAAATATAAAACGTAGTTTATAGATTTGTTTTGGGTTCAGTTTCATAGC
>JAZBGY010000508.1:26094-44352 GCA_037414755.1 Lydus trimaculatus | reverse complement strand
TTGCAAGGCTTTAATTTTTAAATTTAGCAATTTTTTTTTTTTTTTTTGTTGATGCTTGAATGTGGGTATTCATCATCATTAGTTATTATTATTATTTTACATATTTTTTAATTTTTATATTTATTATTTAATTAGTAACAAGATCAACACCAACCCATATGCCTTTAAGAAAAACAAATTCCGCACAACAAAGTGTCTCAGAAATGAGTGAAGATAGTTTAAGGCGTAATTCAGAGGATTCATTTGTTGTACATCGTAGTAAAAATATACCAACATTAAGATCAATTGTACAAGATGAACCATTAATACCAAGTCGATTAAAACCAAATAAAGAGAAACAAAATAATGATAGTAAAGCTGATGAAAGAGGTGAAGAGGTAGCTGCTGGTAAACCAAGTAATTGGGAAGAGAATCGTAAAAGTACATTTGCTGGTCGACGTTCACGTCGCAATTCAATGACTGATGATTCACAATTAACAATTGAAAATTTCGGTGGTAGTCAGGATAATTTGAATTTTATCGGTAGAAATCCAGATAAAGAAGTATAAATTATATTTTCTTACATTTTTAGACACAAAAATTAGTAGTAATGTTTGGGTTTTTAGGTTGCTGTCCATGTTGGTAGGAAGATTTCAGCACCATCATTTCCAGTTCCAATAGAAAATTCACCTGTACGTTCATCGATACAAGATGCACGCGGTACTTTACAATTAGGTTATGATAATGGCTGTGAAAAATTCGATGATGAAACAGAGAAATATACAAAATTGAAAAGACAATTAAGTAGTGATGATATATCATTACGTCATTTAATAAATCGACAACAAACAAATAAAGAGAATATCATCAAAGATGTTTTAGATGGTGAGATAACGAATCGTATGAGTTTTGCTGATTTAAATAAATCAAAAATTATTGGTGCTGGTGGTGGTGATCATGGTGGTGGTATACATTTAGTTTATATGCAACATGATAAAGAGGAATTACCATTCAAAAAATCATCATCATCATCAACAACAACAACAACAAATGGTAGTAATCCTGAAAAGAAAACAACATTTGCTGCATTACCAAATACAACTACATGGCAACAACAAAGTAATAATAATCAACAATTAGATGATGATACAAATGGTGATGTTGATACAACTACAAATACATCAACAACTGTAATTAATTCAGCACAATTGACTGATGTTCGATTGAAATTAGAAGAGAAACGACGTATGATTGAAAGTGAAAAGAGGCGTATCGAAATGGCAATGAATAAACAACGACAGAAAGTTGGGAAAGCTGCTTTTCTACAAGCTGTTGCTAAGGTAAATTAAAAAATTTTCTTTGTAATTGTAATTTTATATTAAATATATTTATATAAATAATGTACATATACATATATATGATTATCATAAAAATCATGCATTGTAGAGCTTTAGGTGTCTTCCATTGTTTTAATTATGTTTATTATATTTTTTAAGTTCAATTTTTGATCATTACAAAATTTGGTTGATTCTAAGTTTTGTAACTAATTGAATGTCCGTTTTAGCTAACTGAAATGGTAAGAGGTTGTTGCTAAAAGTTTTGTTTTCTTCTAAATTTTTGATATTTTTTTACATATTTCAGCATGAATTGGTCTTGTTAAAAAATGCATGATCATATTCTTGATTGTATCATTTTCCAATAAAAGAAAATTGTAAAATGATATAATACTGAGATTGTTTTGTTTTTATTAAAAAAAAAAAAAAAATTCGAACTGGTACTTTGGGGGTAGGTTAGGTGGTTAGTTCCTACTCTTTTTTGTTTTGTTTTATTTTTTTTATCTACATAGATAGTTAGATGGAACACTATGTAGATTAAGAAATGTACACTTTCGTTTTGTTGACAAAAAAATTCTCTTGTCTATACTCTGTTCTGTATGGTGGAGGTTATCAATTTTCTAACTAACTTTCAGGGCAGAGGTAATTTGCTAAAAACACCACCCGAAGCTGAGTCAAAATCAGACTCAGTAACGGGCTCTGATATACAACAGAGCCCAACAACAGAATCCGCCCCTCCAAAACCCCAGAGGCCGTTTACATTACAGGTATTTTGTTTTTGTTTGTTTTATTTTTTTTTACTTTTGAAATTAGTTTATCCAGGTGTAGTGATTATATTATGATTGCATGAATTCCTTTAGAATTCCTTAAATTAAACCGCTTATTTGTTTATTATAATTAAAATAAATCATATTTATCTGTATTGATATTTTTGTAGGAAATTAATGATGATGCAGCAGCAGTTGAGAGGAAATGGTTAGAAGGACAACCGTTTATTGAAACACGACGAACACCAGATCTTGAGAATATGGATATGGAACAATATCAACAATCTATAGCTCAGTAAGTTTGATGGCAATAAACATCAAGAAATCTTTTATAATTTTTGTATTTTCTATAAAGAATGAATTCTAGTCTACACGATATCCAATCTGATATTCAAAGATTGGCATCGCAACAGAATCAAATTCAAGTGGCTCAACAGAAACAAATCCAAGCTCTGCAACAACAACAACAACAACATCATCACCACCACCACCACCAACAGCAGCATCAACAACAACAACAGCAACAACATTATCAAAATATTCAACAAGCACAGTATTCTCAACAAATGTTCAACCATCCACAATCACAACAAAGTAACAACATTTTATTATTTTGTTTTGTAATTAACATTAATAAAAAAAATAAAATAAATTTCTTTAGTGTATTCACCAGCACTTCAAACATCATCTAGTGCTCCACACATTCCACAATCATTATATCAACAATCCAGATTAGCTGAACAACCACAATTCTTTTTACATGATCATCTACCACCAGTAACACCACCAATAGCACCACAACGACGTACATGGGCTCAACAACCATTACCACCAGTAACAAGTCAAGATTTATATCAACCAGAATTGAGAACTTGGAATAAAATGCAAAATACTGGTGGTTTTGTATTACATGATACCACTGATAGGTAAATTAGTAAAATTGTTGTGTTGAAAATCTAAATTAAATTAATTAATTAATTAATTAAAGGTATGAATCACCGAAATTCCAACCAGAATATAGGTATTTAGATAATTCAAAATATCAAAATGGTGATGAGCATAGTTTGCAACATTCAAATAGTTTTACATTAAGCCAGCAACATCATCAACAACAACAACATCATCAATATGGTACATCTCATAGTACACCATCAGCATCACCACAACATAGAAATATTCATCGACAAATATCACAATTAATGGATGAAAGTAAAAGGACACCAGTTAGTTTACAACAAATCGATAGAGATTCACCTAGAAAAACACCAGTTAGTAATATTTTACATGCCCCAATACCTACTCCACCAGCTGATGATATGGAACCACAAAATATATCATTTATTGGTAATTCAAATGAACAACAACAACAACAACAACAACAAATCAGTGAAGGTTGGTGGATTTGATTATTGTAATCAAATAAAGTTTGATTTTCTTTTTCTTTTTTTTTTTTTAGATTTAGGTAAATTAAATATTATGTCTGGTAGTAGAACATATAGTAGAAGAATATCACCAACACGACCGACAATTACTAGAAATTCCTTCCAACCATCACCATCACCACCAACATCATCATCATCATCATCAGTAGCAATATTACGTGAAGAAAATGAATCCGTACCAATAGCTGAAATTAGTAGTTTAGATAAAGATCCAACAAATCAAAAAGGTTTCTATATACAATTCGATGATGATCAACCAAAACGACCAAAACCACCATTACGTACAAAGAAATGTTCACCGAAAAAAGAACGCAGTTATAGTAATATCGATGAGGCTGCTGATATTAATAGTAATAATAATAATAATAATAAAGAACAAGAATTACGTTTAGAGAAGAAGAAACAATTAGAACGTGAATTAGATGTAGAACGGATACGTAGAGAAGATGAGGAGAAACGTCGACAAACAATGATTGAACAAAAACGTGAACAATTGAGAATGAAACATGAAACTAGTCAACAAAATCAAGAAAAAAGTCAAGCAGCTGCGGCATTAATTATCGAAACTGATACAGGCAATCCTGATCCTGTTAGTATTTAATTTTTTCTTTACATAAAATTTTTAATAATTTTCTTCTGTAAATCTAGGATTTAGCAGAACGAATGAAAAAACGTATTCTATTAGCATCATTACAACGTAAACAAGAACAAGAAGAGGCGAAAGCTAGAAAGGAACAAGAAGCACAAGCTAGACGTGAACGTGAGAAAGCTAAAGAAGAAGCGAAACAACGTAAGAAAGAAGAACAGGCAGCTAGAAGAGCAGCAATATTAGAACAATATAAATTAAAGAAAGCAATAGAAGAAGCTGAACGTGAGGTATTTTAATTTTATGTGACTGAAAATAGATAAACTATATTTAAACATTTTAAACATCCTCTCTTTAGAGTGCTTTTTTTTTCCTCCTTGTCATATTTTTTTAAAGTTATTTTAAGAATTTAACAAGAAGCTACAAACTCCTGTTCAGTTGTTGTTGAGTTTTAAACATTGGAAATCAATCGATTTTCTTCCTTTCAATAATTGTAAAAAATGTCTTTTATTTATTGGTCATTGGTATTTGTTTAAAAATTATTTAGAAATTTGTTTATATATCTTTGTATTTATTTATTTATTTAGGGTAAGGTAGTTGATAAAAGTGAATTTATGGGTTCATTAAAACCAGTGCCGAAAATGCGTCCGAAAGCCACCCCACGACCAAGACCAAAAACAATTCATATTGATAGTGGTTCAGTTGAGATGGCAGAAGGGATGTTGCATCCTAGTCGAGGGAAAAAAGGGTCCACTACTAATCTTACTGGTATTTTCACCTATTTATTTTTTTACGAGTTTTTGTTTAAGCTTTTTTTTATTTTAATTCTTATTTATATTTTATTTATTGGGTTTAAAAATGCATGTTTTTATTATTTTGTTGCAAATTTAGCTAATTCAACAATGAAACGTGATTATTATCGCGGCTCACAGGATAGTCTAGCTGATCGAAGCATGAGCAGCGGCATGCTTTACAGAGGTGTGTTTTTTAATTTTAATTTTGTTATTTTAATTTTATAGTGTAAATAAATTTGTTATTTATTTTTTTTAATGTATATTTGTTGGCTTTGGTTGCGGTTGTTTATTGGGGTTTATTTTGGTGGCTGCTTTCAGATTCACCTGATGACAGCCGGGGTATGTCACCATGTCATAGTGCTAACCAGACATTGGGAAGACGCAGTTCTTATAAAACTAGTAGAGGTCAGTATTTTGACCCATTTTGTATAATGGATAAAGAACAAAAAAAAATGATACCATAATTTTATCATTTCTACCTGAATTTTATATCCAATATTCAGCTTTGACACGTAAATGTTGAGGTGTTTTATCTTTTAATTGTTGTATGTAGAGAAAGCAGCAGCACGCCTGTAAAATTATTTTCCACAATATTTAGTTTTGATTTTTTTCTGTTGGTACTTTGATATTATTTTGCATCCATTTCATTTAACATGAATATTCATATTATAAAAAAATTGAATTAGAAAATGAAAATATGATGCTGTTTATATTATTCATTGATAAAACAGCATCTTTTGTTTTATTTTATGGCATATATTTTATTTGTTATTCTTGTTGTTGTTGTTGTTGTTTTATAATTTGTCGTTTAAGTGAAATGGAACAGTAGTATGTATGTATGTACGATGTTTTTACAGACCCCTCACCTGCCCAGGTTCGTGGCAGACCTAAGTATTCCAATTATCAAAACTTTAAAGGGCGCAAGTCTAGCTCTCTGATGAATTTGTACGGTAAGAGTTAATTGGCGTCAAGGTATCATTTCGCTAGATGTCTGATCATTGGGCATGATGTCTCTCCTTATTTCAATTTAATTTTATTCTGTTTTAACTTATTATTATTATTATTTTTAATCAGGTTTTTAAGTTTCTGTTCTGGATATGGTGGGTTTCTTGTTGATTTTCAATTTTCTTTATAATATCATTGCATCCAATTACACAATTATATAAAAAACACTTTGATCCTAATGATCCTTTTATTATGGTGATGGTCATAATTCCTTATATATATATATATAGTTCTTGATTGGTGATGGGTTTTAATCCATTTCCCCCCGAATTTATTTTTTTTCAGTTTGTTCATTTTTTTTGTTGAGTATTGCCTGATTATATTTTTGCAACTGTATTTTGTCATAATTTGTAAGAATTGCATTCATATTTATGTATTATGAATGCAGTTCTATGATAAATTTGTTAGTATTGCTTGCAATATGTACAAAACAGTGATTTTACAATTATTTTGTTTTTTAGGATAGATTTCAAATGAAATCATTACTAGAACTAGTGATTACATTACGTGTTTGTTAATTCAATTTGTTGCAATTCTATAATGACATGGAATAATCGTTAATTAAAATCACACATTTTGACTAATATTGTATTATCAAAATTTACAATTTAACTTTATTCTTCAAAATTAAAGAAATTAAATGATTAACAAAAATTAACTAGGAATTTAAGGGAATTTCGTTAATTTTTAATCAAATTAGAAAAGAAAATTATCATTATTGTTACGTTTTAATCTTCTCTCTACAGGTTCCAGTACAGATCAGGATAGTTTAGCATATCGTTATGGTGATACCGATTCAGGTTTGGGTCGCGCAACACCACCACGCCGTGCACCATCACCAGGTATGGGTGGTAGTATGCGACATTTACCATCACCATCAGGTCCAGGCAGTTTACCAGGTCTGATGTCTAAAGGCCGTCGGATATTCGATGATGGTTCTAGTGATATCAGTTCTACACCTAGCAGTATGATGGATTATAATGGTAATTCTTGTAACAATTATTATTTAAAAAAAAATAATAATAATTTTGAATTGGAATAGGTCCAAGATTATATAAACAACCAGCAACGAAGTCGAATCGTGGTATTATGTTAAATGCTGTTGAATATTGTGTATTTCCTGGTGTTGTAAATCGTGAAGCCAAGAAACGTGTATTAGAAGAAATCAATCGTTCGGAGAGTAAACATTTTTTGATTTTATTTAGGGATGCTGGTTGCCAATTTCGTGCTCTCTATTCATATTGTCCAGATCGTGAAGAAGTGACAAAATTATATGGTACAGGACCTAAACAAGTTAATGATAGAATGTTTGATAAATTCTTCAAGTAAGAATCAATAATCTAAATATTTAGGATTTTTTAAAAATAATGTTTTGAATTGTAATTTATTTAGGTACAACTCAGGTGGGAAATGTTTCGCCCAAGTCCATACGAAACATTTAACTGTAACTATTGACGCTTTCACAATTCACAATTCGTTATGGCAAGGCAAGAAAGTTAATTTGCCTAATAAAAAAGATATGGCATTGGTTATATAAATTAATTGCAATTGTTAATTAGTCATCAGTAATTATTAATTTCTTTATAATTTCGTTTGTTAACGCTCTATTAAATATTTTTGATTATTACGATTTTTTTTGCTGTTAAAATCGATTTTTAGAGTATTTCGTTTGTTTTTTCTATTATTATTATTATTATTATTTTTATATATATATATATGTGTATAATATTTATATGCCAATTTTGCAATATCTGAGATATTAGGTGTAAAGTCACTTCTATCAATCATTATTTTCTGTTTATATTTGTTTAAGTATTACGTGCCTTTTTTATAACATAATTAAATTCGCCTCCTCCAATATTTAATGTTTTGTTTTTACAACAATTATTCCTATTTGCTTTTTCTGTGCCAATTTTAAACAAGGAATTTCTTTAAATCATCTAACAATAATTGTACTTTGATTTAAAAAAATAATAAATTAAACAGAGTACAGAACGTTAAGTCCATGAATTAACAATAAAATAAAGATTATTAGTGTCATTCCAAATTGTATTTATATCTAGACTAGACGATACGAAAAAGGCAGGGCTGTCTTTTGGGCAAATAAATTTCGGGCCAGTTTTCAAATTGTAAATAAATTAATGAAAATTTTTAACTAAATTTTAAATAATAATAATTGTCGATAATTATCAATTGAAAACTGGACTGAATCTGTTGTTTGTTTTCTTCAAAAAAAAGTCACTAAAACGTCTGCTTGAAATAATTGTAAATTGTTTGTTTATATTATGGAAACACTAGCCTTATAGTGCTTAGTTTTGTTTTTATATAAATAAAATGTGTGTTGAAATTATTGACGATCGATCAAATCGATTTATACAAAATTAATATTTTTCTTAACAAGATCAATTTCAATATATTATAAACAATTTAAAAAAAAGAAAAACATAAATATCGACTTTAATCATGTTATTATCAGTGTTGGAGAGTTTTTTGTTTCAATCGAGACATGATTTTTTACGTAATTCAGCATTATTATTAGTTATTACAACAACACTAATCATTTGTCTGTAAATATTATGTTTTTATATTATAAAAAATATATATATTTATTAATTTCCACGAGTCAGTACTCGAACGTCAACAATAAAATTGTAATAACCCACTTTTTGATTTATTATCCAAACCATTAACAAGTTTAGATATAAACAACAGGCTAAATACAAAAAGCAACAACACACAACTCTACTATTTAAAATGTTTTTTTTATTTGTTCTAAGTAATAAATTTTTAGTTTCAAAAAATATTTGGACGAAAACATTACTTAGGTTCTAAAAGTCAGGTACATATTTTCTATGGATACAACACATCATCATACTCATCACATTCATGCAACCAATAAAAATCTCCATACACATCACACGAATTTCCTTATAGAAAATAAATATTATGATAATTATTACAATAATAAAGTTTGGTATAATTATGCTACATTGTATGTATATATAGATTACGTAATATGTATATAAAATTGCTTTACAAAAAATTCTAATTTGAGCTACACGCACGCGAATTGAAGCCTGTCGTGTATTTTATTAATAAAAATATATATTTACACAAAACAGCATTTTTCTCCCGATTGCTTTTTCTAAAAGTCATGCTCTATACACATGACAAGCCCCAATTACTGAGTAGGAAAAATTTGAAAATTGTATACGTGATAAAAGCGTCGATTCGATTTATTAAAAAAAAAAAAATGGTTTTTCATACTGTGTAAAATTTACCTATAAATCGAGTTGATTTCTTTAAAAGTAAAATTATAAATAGTCTTAACATTGAACATGCTATACAAGTCTTAATAAAAGAATAGATACAATAATAATAGTCTTAGGGCTAATTATGATGGTTTATCAATAATAATGATGATAATAATAAATACGTTAACTGTATAAATAAGGAACTTAGTAATATAGTCATGGCCTTAAAACTACAAAACTGAAAATAAAACGTGATATTTTGCAGTGGTGTGTCTTCATTGTGAAACACTAGTTTCAGTAGTAAATAATACTTTTCTAAAGGGGTGATTTATGAATTTTTAATGAGATAATTGTTCTGTAAATAGTTTGATTACTGACTAGAATTATTGTTTTACATATAGATATATAAAAAAGAATACATGGAAATGCTTATGTCTGTGTGATTTTTTGTTTGTTTGTGAAAAATACATTTAAATATTCGATTTAACGATTTTGTAAAATCAATTCTATCATTTTTTTTCTATTTATCAACTATTAAAAAATAAGGTCAATAGCGCAGTCGCTTTATAAAATAAATAGCACAGCCTCTTGTTTCGATTTTTCAATATGTTGTTATATGAAAGGGATCATATTTAGATAGAGGAAAAAAGAACACTCAGACCAAAAAAAAAAATAACGTCATCTAGGCCGTTCGTCTCAATAACAGTAGCACTTATACTTTGGATTGTGTTCAACAACAACAAGTCAGTCATTAAGCACTGTCCTTTTTTTACAAAAAAAAACAAAACCTGAGATTATTATACTTTGGAAACAGCAAACGTATTCGTTTTTGGATCATGTTCCAAATAATAATCTTCATCCTCATCTTGATGATTAGCGGTATTCATTTTTGAATTACTACCACTCGATACATATTTACCTAAACCGAGTAAATTCGAACTAGATCTAGCTAAACCTAATAGAGGTTCTTTGGGGCAATACTGTTCCATTGACATTACAACACCACTATCAGCATTCGATAATGGTCGTAATGTTTTTTTACGTTTTATTGTTGAATTATCGAATTGTTGTTGCTGTTGTATACATGATGGTGATGCACCATTTACCACAACTGATGTTGCTGTTGTTGATGGTGTAATAACACAACCAGTAGCTACATCTAATGTTGGTGATGATTTAATATCAGAAGCTGAACATTTACGAAACTGATCAGGTAGATTGATCTCAAATTGATTATCTTGAAAATGTATCGATGTTAAACGTATATCAAGACATGGTACTAAGATACGTGGATTATTTGCAAGGAATTCAACAATTTCTGATGCTCGTGTTCGTTCTTTGGAATCTTGATGCCAACAAGACTTCATCAATGCTTTCCTATAATAGAAATCAAATGAAAATAAAGATAATCAATCAATCAATTATTGGAAACAACTTACAATTGTGGCTTAACTCCTTGTGGTAAAGTTATTGTATTTCCACCTTTAACATGTTCTAAAACTTCAGCATTACTCATAGCTTGATATGGAAAACTTCCAAATGTTATAATTTCATATAGAAGCACACCATAACTCCAAACATCTGAAGCTGGTGTAAATACACCTAAAGCTAAACTTTCCGGTGCCATCCATCTTACAGGTAACATTCCTTTACGTGTGAATCGATAATAATCATTTTCAAACATCGGTCTCGTCATACCGAAATCACCTAATTTAACAATACGTTGAGCATTCACTAAACAATTCCGTGATGCTACATCACGATGTACATATTTCAATTCAGCTAAATAACTTAATGCACGTGCCACATCTAATGCCATTTGTGTTAAACGTTTACTACTAATCTCTTCTGATTCTTCAATATTTTCATTAACTAAATGTCGACGTGCTAATAAATACGTTTTCAAATCACCATACAACATGAATTCCATTACTGTAAATATTGGTTCATCAACAGTAACAACACCTAATAATTCTACAATATTTTTATGATCGAAACGTTTCATAACTTCAGCTTCTGAAAGGAAATCTAATTTCTCTTCAGTTGTTGAACCGACTTTTAATGTTTTCACAGCAACTGCCATCCAACCTTTTCTTGGTATATTTGCATCACCTGCATATACCATACCGAAAGCACCTTCACCTAATTTACGATTAATTACAACAGCTGATCGTGGTATTTCCCATTTATCTAAATCTTCAACATTTGTTGATAATAAATCAATACCAAGATGACGCATATATTTCTGTGTAAAACGAACTTGCTTATCATATTTCTTTTTCAACCAATAAATAATGCCCGTACAAAATGATAATAATATAACAATCACCATAACATTGACTAATACAATAGCGGCAGTACAATCGATATTGAATAATTCAGCAAAACCTTGTAATGCACCACAATCTGGTGGTGGTAATTCACCATCTTCTGGTATTATACGTTCTGGTGTGAACCATTTTAATGCTGACACATTTAAAACTAATTCACCACCTAAGATTTCTGGTCGATCATCAGTTAAATTCGGTGTAAAATGACCAACAATATGACTTTTATTATCGTACCATTCTTTTAAATTGATTACAGAGAATCGTGATGGACCACCACGGAATTTAATTCGACCAGATACACCCATAAAATCAGTATCCATAATTAATTTTACTAATTTACTGTAAAAAAAAAATACAAAAATGTTTAAATTAAAAAGCAATAATTAGGAAAAAATGTTAATTTTAAAATACTTTGTAGTGTTTTCTGAATGAATATCAGAGACGGCTTCAGGATCTGTTTTAATTAATTTATCCAATGCTAGAGCATACGTCCAAACTGCATCATAAGCATAACCAGCATACGGTGAAGTACCTGTCGGTAGTGCTTTACTAGCTAAATTATTATATTTAGATTTCCATTGGCCTACTGTGATATTTTCAGGTATAATTGTGTCATCTGGAGCGAAATAAGCATGTGCCATTGATAAGTATCCAGTAGCGGCCTAGATTAATTAGAATTTTGTAATTAATTAATTAATTGATTTAATAATGATTCAATAATTGTAAAATTTACTTTAATCATTTCTGCTGTTGAACAATTGATAGATTCACCTTTAAATTCATTAAAATAATCCGTATCATACCAAGTTTTATTTAACCATGATGGTAGAAACCAAACATAACCATCATAGGCGGTCATTTTTAATTTTAATGCTTCACACATTACAATTCTAGCAATTTCATCATAAACATCTAAAATAATGATTCTTGCACGTTTCCTATTCAAATCTTCCAAATACTATAAGAAACATATTCATTAATATTGTTGAAATAAGAAGCTAAATGTAGTAGTAGTAGTAATAGACTACTAACCCTCGTCATTTGGAATGTGTGTTTCTCTCTAGGAAACTTTGTATTCGACACAAACGTAATACCGTTCTCCTCTAATAATTCTTGCATTAATGAAATATATTCAGTGTATTTTTGTCCATCTTCAGTTAAAGCTGCTACCCGTTTCCAACCTAATCGTTTAAATAATTGCAAATAGACATGTTTGTAATGTTTATTTTCACCGATTGTACGAAAAAAATACGGATATTTATGACGATCTGAGAAACTAGCACCTTCAGCACTGTACGATATCACCATAATACGATAATGTTTCGATACACCAGCTAATGGTTCAACAGTATCAGAACATGCTGGTCCTAATACACCAATCAAATTTGTATAATAACCATCAACAATATAATCAATAAATCTTTTCATAACACTATCAGCACGACAATGACCATTTGAAACAAGCAAATCTAATTCATGATTTGGTAAAATTGAACGATTTTTATTGATTGCATCTTTAGCAAAGATTGCACCTTTTACAATACCAGCACCATTATATGATGAACCAGTTATTGGAAATATACCACCAATATAAATTTTATTTGTATCAGAATATGTTTGCCAATCTGACCATGTTGTTTGACGTTCCTTCATCCATTCACATGCTAAATTACGATAATTATCATCTTTACGATTCTCAAATAAATTCAATAAGAATTCAAAATCCTCATCTTCCAATTTAAAACTACGTACAGCTTGGAATAGAACACGATCAACAGTTTCAATTTTATGCCATATAAATTTTATTAAACGATATAATTCATATTTACAACCAACTAATGATTTATTATTATCATTATTTGTTAATAATTGACACATTGGCCAATCAACTGTTATATAATGATTCTCACGTAAGATTATCTCACTAGGTGTCCAATGTAAGATTATCACACTTTTATCAGTACCTTTATACGTTTTTGTTAGAAAATCAATCGTTTTCTTCAAATTATTACCCAACCAGACGACTTTAACATGCAGTTTTAATTCACGTATATGATCAACAACGAATTTCGTACGATTTGTATGTTCAGTCAATAATAATGCACATGGACTTGAATCACGACATTGTGGTGGTATAAACATGCCATCTTCACAGAAACTCTCCATACACGCATATCTTAAATAATAATAATAATAATAATAATAATAAAACAATTTAGATATTGAATTTGAAATATTTACTCTTTAGTTTCGTAATTTAAACGTGCGAATGATTTGATTTGATTTAAAATATCAATATTTGCATCAAAACTACCAACAAATTTACGATCTTTCAATAATGTCCAATGGAATTGTTGTATTTCATCTGTACGTTTATTATAAAAACGTCGTATTGGTGCATCCATAATTTTCGGTACAAACCAACCAAATCTACCTGTTGGTAAACTATTACCACAATCTTTAATTAAATGATGATCTTCAATTTTCATTGTATCATCGAATGCTGGCACCCAAACTTCCAAATTCACCATTGCACGTGGAAAACTATTCATTTCAACAACAACAACAAAAAAAAAAAACGAAAAAAACTTAAATAATTAAACAAATTAATTAAAAAACAAAAACTTACGTATCGTTATCATTTAATGGTGATGATAGTGGTTCTATTGTTGTATCAATATTGAAATCATCATCATTGATCATCATACGGAACCGTGCAAAACCTAATATTTCTTCTAAAAATATCATGAAAATGTGTGTTGTTAACACGTGTAATGGACGATTTGATGATTGAACAACAACTTCAGTCTGTTGGCCAATATAGAATGGATATTTCTTTGGAATTACCTCTGTAATCAATCGATAAAAATTGCATTCTTTAATTACAACACAAGACAACGTTATATTGAAAATAATATTCATGATCTAATCAGCGATCTTTTGTCGCGTTATATTAAATTTCGACTTTTGTGTATTTATAGAATGGGGGAAAGAATGTTTTTTTTTGTTTGAAAATCCACTCTACATGACTTAAGTAGAGTTAGATGACACAAATCTTGATCTTCTCTTATATGAAATCGAGGTGTGTTTTCTTTATGCTCTGTTTAAATCCTTGATAATCTCACAATGGAGATTTTCGTTTATATTATACATGTCACCATGTCCATATATTCTACTTCATCTTTTGATCCTTCCAAAAAAAAAAAAATAAAAAAAATAGATATACCTACGAGGGCTTTTTCTGTCATACTTTAAACTCTATTTCCGTCTCTACACATTTTAATATCCCACCCTCATTTTTCATATCATTTATCCATCATCAAATATAGAGGAAAATTCAATCATTTTTTATTTTATTTTTTTTTGAAAAAATTGTCAATATTTAAATGGGATACCCGATACGGAGGTTAAAATTGATTAACTTAAACTGTATTGACGTCAGTGTACATAATCATTGTGATAACAATTCATTCGGTTTGCTAATTTATACAATCAAACGTTATGTTTAATTAGTTGAACGCATACAAATCGGTAATTTTATTGAATTGAAGCTTAACGAGCAGAAAAGAATCTGTTAGATTTGTAGTGATTTCCGAAAGACGTTTATTTTTTTTTAATGTTTAATATAAATAAAATATTTATGATATTTAACAAATATTTAGATTAATTTTCCAGAAATTAACAACATTCACCTTATAAATGTCATTATTTTGTTTATAAATTAATTAGTTTCCAATTTTACGACTGTTTTTTATTAAACAACAACATTTGAGAAACTTGATCTTTGTTTATATATATATATGTGTGTGTGTCTGCGACTTGGTCTCAATTTATTTCCCACAAATATTTGTATTTATATTGATAGTGTTTGTAATTAGGTCAAAATTGTTAATTACTCACCTGGTCTGTCGGTAAGACATTTGGGATATAGACGACGAGGTGGTGGACGTGGTTCAATAGCTAATACTGATGATGTTGATAATAGCACAAGAAACCACCAAAAAATTAACGAACTTAACGTCCTTTTACGTTTGATATTTTGAAACATTTTGAAATTAACTGAAAAATAAAATAAATAATTAATTGATTTATCAATTTAAAAACAAAGAAAATTATATATAAATATGAAAACATATTTATTATTAGAAGAATATTTCTCATAATCTGTTTTTATTATTGTTTATAATTTTACTTAAAAATATTTATTACGTTTTCAATTTTTATAAGAATTCTCCCAAAATCTCTGTTATCATATAAACGTTACACCACACACACATACACAGTAGATATGGGGAATTTTTATTTTTTTCCGGTGAAATATCGCAAAAAATTTACAGTTTTTGTTTCGTTTTAAAATTCACAAGACATTATTTTAATTTTTTTCCTGAATAACCCCCCATCGATATTAACATTAGATAAGAGAAGATCAATCAATATTCAATTTGCATTGTTTTGTGTGGATGCAATCAAAGAATTTTTAAATAAATTTCCAATAATTCAAAAATTCATTGTAATTTCTGCTTGTTGTCTCTTCCTTTCCATAAACAAATATTGTTTACAAATTCTTTTGTTTTTCTTCCACAAAACATTAACGATAAATGAAATAATAATAATAATAGAAAACAAATAGAATAATTATATTATTATCAACTAGTAACCAACATTAGCATGGTTATGTTAAAATAGTTTTACTCTTTGTAAATATTTTATTTCTTTTAAAATATGAAATGCATACAAGAATACAGGAGGTAAGTAGATTTCAACAAATTGATTAAAAACGATAGTGACAAAGTTTAAAATAATTAAAATTAAATATAAATCAGTAATGAAGGTTGATTAATTAATGAACAAGTTAATATATACAGAACGTCTCACGTAACTGAAACACGATCCATATTTGTATATCTGACCACCCATTGCGGTGCTTTACAGTCTCTTAATGGACATATAGAATTTTCAAATAAACTAAACAAATATTATCAAGCAATATTATCCTAGAGAATAGATTTAACTCAACTGGTGTATAAAATTAGAAAGTTCTCTATATTATTTGTGTCTGTGTTTCAATATGGAAAAATAATTGGATTGCCAGGCAAGCATTGTGCAGTTATATGGAAAATTGAAATTGCTTAAAACTATACTACCGCATATAACTTGAAATTCTGCTAGAATTATTACTGAAATTGTTGAGAAAAAGAAGCACAAAAAAAACATATAAATCTTTACAAATATGTAATGACTTTCATTTTTTTTTCGTTTCTCACTTAAATTATTTTCTCCTAAAACACAACAACACGTGTTTGTTTAAATTAACAGTAATTTAATCATAAATTTCTATTGCATCTCAATTATTTGTTAATTTTAATGATTATCATAACAACAAAACACGAAGTTTTCACAATAATGGTTGGATTTTCTCTTGTAGGTGATGGGATGACAACAAAAAAGGGGTAGAGAATTGTGTTGTTGTATAGGGGGATGCTTTTAAAACAAAAGTTATCCATTAAAATAGGTGTCATTTTGAATGTATACTACTACCAAACACTAACTGGAAACTCGGGCATTTTCACAATGTATGAAAGCTACTTTTTTTCCAGTTTTATAATTAATTACCCCTCATCAACAAGTCAACCGAAATTTATTAATTATTATTTTTGTCACCAATAGGCAAGGAAACTTTACATAGTAATTGTGGGGTTGGAAAAATTGTATTTTTTGTAAAAAAAAAAATAGATTACGTTTAAAGATTTCGTTTGCCTGACCTCCTAATCAAGATTAGAAGGTTCTAACACACCAGTACCAACAAAAACATCCACATCTAACCTAGAATATAATTGATTTTCTTTTTTATAAGGGAGAAAATCACTAAAAACAAACCCTATTGAACATATTTACCTAGGCCAGGTCAATACATCCAAATCAAAATAAAATAATAATAATTTTGAAATGGATGGGTACTAGAGTGTTCTAAAATACAAAATTGAAAGTTTTTATCTTTCAACTATAGGCCCTTTTTGGTAATAGTAGCTAGTGTAAACTATAACCAGTAAGGACATCTTTACAAAAATAACAAACTAAAAATTCGAAAATTTTCAAATTTAATGGCGTTGATCTTCTACTATAGCTTTCGTTATAAATTACCAGTTTACCGTTGATTTTTATGATTGGAAATTGATTAATTTTCCAACAATAAAATGAAACATCCGCAACTACATTTTACAAATAAAACAACAAAAAAAAACATTAAAATGCTTTATTACCGACCATAAAATGTAATTATCGATAGAGTATATATTGTTGATAAAAGTAGTAATAAAAAAATCCCACAAAAGAGATTCACTAGTATGTATTTCAATTATCATTAATATCCTGTAGATAATTTTACAAATTTTCGTATAGTCGACCAAAACACAATTAACCGACTTGACTTAAAATAAGCAAGTAGTAAGATATGAATGAATCGTTTTTCTTACATCAAAATCAAGAAGATTAGATCAAATTTGATTTATTATAATACAAGGAAGTTCACTAGATTAGAAAAATTAAAATGATTGACACAAATTATTAGCTGTTTTCTCAACATTGCCAAAAAAAAGAACAACACATCGAACACGACATTGTTAAATGTTGAATCAGAACAAATTTACATATTAGAACCTTATATTTATAAATAATATAAAGTGAATGCTTGTAGTCATCGTTATGAGAAGTTATTTGCGGAATTTAAATTATTCATAGATCTATTCCAAGTAAAACATTAATTCTTA
>JAZBGY010000508.1:6152-21811 GCA_037414755.1 Lydus trimaculatus | reverse complement strand
ATAACAACAACAACAACATGTATGATGAAGATGATTATTTATTTTTTTCTAGTTTCTCTATATTCTAAAAATAACTTCATATCATCAAATTATTAAAAACATTGCTGAATGTGAGGTAAAAACGAATGAATAAACAAAAACATATTTCAGGTATAAATTTTTAGAAGAACCAATTCGTCATATGCACAATTAAAATGTCATCAGATTCCTGGAAAGGTTTCTTACGATTTTGTTGTTCTCCATTATTGTTGTTGTTTTTATTGTTATGTTGTTGGGTGTCTTTTCAAATTATAGGGTCACCGTATTCTTTCGGTATAAATAAAAAAAAAAAAACAAGAATTAAAAGAAAACACATGGAGATTTTTTGAATTGAGTTTAAAGATAACAGAAAGTTTCTTCTGTGTATAATACGTGGAAATATTCAGGTATTTTTCATTTATTGTTGAATCATTTTAAATAAAATCCAAGTTGTTTGTTAGAGCTTGATAAGGAATTTTAAAATCTTCCAAAGAAGCTGGTTTGAAGATCACTAAAATAAGTAGAAATTTAATTATTATTTGTATAAATAGTATAGTTTGGAATGCGGAAATTCTCTAATATTTTAAAATCAAAGGTTTTTAACGAATGTCTGGTATCTTGAAAATGAAAATGTAAGAATCTTGAAGGTTAAGAAAAACTACAACAAATTCATAGAAGGTCGAATTGTATTTTTTCATCTGAAAATTTTGATAATAAACTGTCTCTATTGTTATTATTATTTTCTGTTGGGAACTTAAATCAAAACAACTATAAAAACACAACAACCTCATAGATAAAAAAAAAAAATGGAAATAAACAACAAAGCTATCGACTTGTAAACAAATTATTAACATTTCATGTTTTTGTTGTTGTTGTTGTTGATATTTTTCTTTTTAATAATTTTACGAGCGGATATGAGAAACGTTGTCCAATTATCTAAATAGTCAATGGTTCAATTTGAACATAATTTACACAAAATCTTAAATTAATAAATAATTAGTAATAAATTGTTGTTATTCTTCAATTAGACACGCTTTAAAATGAAATTTATTTAAACAATCCTGGCATTTATTATAATTCTATTGACAATTTCTATCCATATAGTATATGTAAAAGTTAATTATTTTTAATAGAAAGTGATTTGATTCGTTTTTTGTTTTTTTTATAGAATTTGTATATGAAAAAATCATAAATAATTCATAATTTATGACTTTTTCTCGCATAGATGTGGATTGGTTCGTTAATAATAAATCCCTAACATTTGCAAAATAAATGACATTTAACATGAAAAAATTGTCTATACTTTGTAGGTAGAGTAATAAATCACAGTTATTTTTTCTTTTACTCATATTTAGCAGAAATAAGTATTTACAATTAGATTTTGCAGATGTTTTACAATATTAATGAAGATAAATTAGGTACGATTTAAGCAAATCCAACAACCACTAATTTTAGAAGGTTAAAATTTAAATAATAATTTTATGACGAATATTAAAACTTTCAGTTACATAATAATAATAATAATAATAATAATATTCAATATAACGTTATTTATTAGTTGCCACATTAATCAATTATAATTATGTTAATTTTAATATTTTATTTCTGCATAAATCATAAATAAACAATCAATAAATTCACACATACTACTGGACTGTTTATTACAAACCAACAGTATTAGTTCATATACAATTAGATACAAAAGTTAATTTTTTTTTGTATATAGTCATTAACCAAAAAATTAACATTTTCGTAAACTATTGATTATAGAGAAAATCTACATAATTGGGTCATGGAAAATTCAAATTTTTCAATTATTTTAACATTAATTTTATTAATATTAAATTAGGTAATAAAAACAGAAGTAGAAAATTCCAATAAAAAAATAAATATTGCAATAATGGTAATTATTATGGAAGGTCAAGGACAGATAATAAAACTAAATCGGTTTTATTATCATTTCCAACTAAACAATAATAGAGAGTGATAAAAATTAATATTCGCCCGGCGCATCCACCAAATTTACACCAAATTACCTCGTAATTGTTTTAAACGATTATTATTATTGATTGTTAATCATAAAGTAGAGATTTAATTTAAATAAAAACATAAAACAACGAAACAGACACATACACATATGTGGAAAAAAAAATTCAGAAACGTGTTACTTAAAATGTCAAATATTGCTACAGGCGGACCTGTCTTGTTTAACATCGTTTTGTTTTTTGATAAGTTGTCTCTCAAAGTTACAAACTTTCTCATCTCCCTTTTTTTTTTTAATTATTAATGTTCTTTTTTTCCTTTCAAATATTTGCACAAATTTGAATATTATGTATTATGATATAAAAATAGAATAAAAATATGTTACAATTGTTGTTAATTAAGAAAAATCGTTTTCTAAAAATAGATTAACAACTATAATTAACGCAAATAAAAGGTCAGAGTTATTTATAAAGAAGTGTCAATTTAATTTGAAATCTACGTAGTTAAAGAATGATGATGATGATGATGATGACACAATTATAATGGCAATGAATGAATTTTCCAACAAAAACTCCATCTCTTCTGTTGTAGTAACTATTTTCAATATGTTGCTCTAATGTTATTCTATTGTAAATAACAAATCTTTGCTTGGATTTATTTTCGTACTGTCAACACACAGAAATAAACTTATCTGACATTTTCATTCTATTATTATCATCAACAATATGAACGCAAACACACATATGAAAGTGTTGGAAAATCCGATTGAATGAATTTAACAATAAAAAATAATAATTGAAAAGATTATTGCTATTCAACTCTATACATATATATACCACAATTTATATACCTACATACATATGTATATTAGGAGTAATTAATTAAAAGGGCAAATGTGTATTAACTTTTATAAATGCCAGTTGCAATGACTATTAAAACTTATAAATAAATCATCATTGCATTCAATGATGATGATAATAAATAAAAATAGAATAAATAAGCAAAATTGATATTGATTTGATGAGATCATGACCTATAATTCTGTAAATTAATTTCAACATATACACATTTAACAGTATAAGAACAGGATATTACAAAACGTGAATAAAACAATGCACTTTTATGATGATAAAATTACAAATATTTGGTGTGTTTTTCAATCAAAATTGAAATCTGTACACGAATTCGTAAATTGAGAAACAATTGTTGAATGTTAAATTATTAGTTTACAAGTGTTTATATTGAAATATTTGGAAAAACTGATTGTAGGCCACGTTGACCGTACTAAATTCGATACACTATAATTTAAACTTATTGTTTTTTTGTAAAGACAACATTCATATTTATCAAAATTATTCATATTTTATTTATAACGATATCTAGTCGTAAAGTAATTAGAGTAATAACAAGACAGACAAGATAAATTCACATGTTCCCGTCCAATATTTCGTGTTTATTTACAGAATCCCTCAAGAGTAATCGTCGTGCACTTAAAGTCGAGTCAACGTATCTTTCCTTCGATTAAGAAGAGATATCGTGCTGAGTAACAGCACGTGTATACTGTTCTATCGCACAACAGAACAATTCAAATTGTCAACCCCTAGAAGTTTTTAAAATCCAACCAAAAACAGTAAATGTTGTTGGTGCATCTAAATATAATATGCAAGAACAACAACAACAACACTAAAGGCCATGAATAGTACATTGGCCCCAAAACGATTATAGAAAACGAAAAAAAATTAGGGCACTTTTATTTTATGGGTAGAGAAACGAGCAACAGATGCTAGTCTTCAACAACAAAAAAAATAAAAATGAAACCCTCTTTATTCAAAGGTGGAAAGAGAACAAAAAAACCGATTGTTGTTGCCCTTCAAAATCCCCTCTTTTTTTTTCCAAATAAATATAAACACATATCAACCCTTAAATTAATATAAAATAAAGACGACAATAACAACAACGGAAATGAAGAAGACACTATAAATAAAAATTATAAAAACAGACAGGTGGTAAATATGTTATACAGTGACTCTTCTTCTATCATCAAAACAACAACCGAATATTTCCAATGAAAAATAAATTTAAATATCCACCCTTGTCAGAGACGCTCATTTCGAACTTAATTAAATCGTTCAAATTCTTCATTTATTTATTTACTTATACCAAATTCAGAGATAAAATAAATGGAATTTTATTTAGTGGAAACATTTCCTAGATATTATAATTATAATAATAATAAAAAAAAAAAACATAAATATATTCGCCACAAATAAAAACAAATGAATCAACAACAATAACAACAAAGATAATATATTTTAGCCCGGCCAGATTAACAAAAATAACCTTAAATGTAGGCCGCAACAGTTGGGACGTTGTTATTATTATTATTATTATTTCAATTATTAATAATAATTAAAACAAAATCTACATTAATGATTAATTATTTAATTAATTAATTGATAATAATCAACAAGACCTTGATTGTTTGTTTTTATAAATAAAAAATTTGGTTATTTTTAGAATTTTTGATTTAATACGGTTGTATTAAAATATAGATAATAAAATAAATATTAATGAATGAAACAGAAACGGAAAAAAAAACAACAAAAATAATCAATAATTATACTCACGTTGATATTTCATTCATTAAATACGTGATGATATAATCAATGATAATTCCGTGCATAATTCTATATCGTTTAATTTCAATCTGAAACAACAGAAATTCAATAAATTAAAAAAAAAATAATATAATTAATAACTACACAAAATACAACAAATTATAACAGGTTTAACTTTAGTGCTGCTATCAATCTTTTACGATAAAGTCAAGTCGTCTAATGCAAACTAGAGGCAATAGATGTAAATGTTGACGATCAAATATTCGGCATATTCTTCTATAAAAGTTCTCTTGTTGTTGTTGTTGTTGTTGTTTATATTTTACGATATATTGTATGATTGACCTTATCGGAATAGTAAAAGTCCACTTTTGCATACTCATAACAACCAAATAAATATCTTGTTTGTTGTTATTGTCGAATTTTCCAAGAAATCTCTTTTATTTTTGTGTGTATGTGTGGTTTCATCATCCCTTATTCATAATTAAATCTAACCTTGATTTAGAATTATTCATCTCAAAGACTCACTTATGTGTACAGTTTTCAATTATTGTTAGTTAATTATTAATGAATTAATAATAATTCGGTGAAGAAACAAGAAACATAATAAAAAGGAACAACAATACAGTTAAGATTCAATAATGATGGTTTAATGACCGTTTTATGATGTATTTTATCTTTAATCAACATACAAAGTTGAATTTCGTTGGCCTTTACATTCTTTGAACATTCGATATAAAAATGCCATGCATTATAAAACACGCATATAGAAATTATTAAAATGCATACAATAACAAACAAACAAACAAACAACAACAAAAACTATTCCAATAATAATCAAATAATTCACAATTAAGATTTCATGTTCTGTTTAAGTATACACGTAGGTATAAGAGCCTACCGTAAAATTATGCTAACCGGAAATTTACAACAACACCGTTATTTATTAAGAAACATCTTAATTTTGTTTATATTTTAATTTAAAATAATAAGTCATAATTAAATAGAAAAAAAAATTAATTAATTAATTAATAATTGAAAATCTCCTAATTATTTAATTAAAAAATTTGAATGACTAGCATTAGTTTGTGTGTGTGTGTATTGACCGATTTGTTTTTATGTGAATAGTAAAAGTGTGCAAATTTCACTTGTAATACCTAATTATTCTTGAAATGAGTCAATGAAATTTCACCATCTGTTTTAAATAATCTAACTGTCCATATATTCATAATCTTAACACAACCACACACGTACAAAAATAATCATTAATCATTTAACAGAGAAATAAAGTTCAATATGTCCTAATTTATTCATTCTAATATTAGCATATTATTAGAAAATGGTAATGTAGGTAGGAGCAACTTATAACAATAATAACGGTATCTATTTCATGTTGTTGATGATGTTGATGATGATAATCATCAATGGAATGAATGAATGGACCACACTTGGAACTTTACAATTTGCAACTTTATAATTGATTCGACTACCAAATAATTGGGTAACTTTCAAGTATACTTATTCAAGGGCCCCCTATCCGATTCTTTCTCTATACATTGTATACACACAGCTAACTGATTAGCTTTCAATAAATTTCTTACAAAATATAGTTCAGAAAAAACGAATTCAAAAATCGACTGATGGTTTAGTAGTTTTATCAGTCACGATTTTTTGGAAAACAAAAATCTAAAACATCTGTCTTGTCTCATTCGACTTAACACAATAAAAAATTACGTCGCTACATTCTGTTTAATGAGGTTTCGTTGTTCTATTTATAAAAATCATTATAATGTTTCAATTTAATTTGTTAATACAAAAAAAAAACACGAGTATTCTCTTGTAATTGATGATGATAATCGAAAAATTGAACCTGTACTCTAATTCTGCACCAATTCAATAGAATATAACAATTAGAGAAATACAAAGTGATTGTGTAAAAAAAAAACAGTGTATTATTATAACAAGTTTTACAAATTTTGACAGGCAGAAAGTCCAGATCTCCTAGAAATTAACGAATAATTAATACGATTTCAAAAGATTTTTAATAACGAACATGGACCACAGTGGCGTACGATAAAAATCAAATTTTTTTTAATAAATTCTGTTTAGATACAAAACAACATTTTTTTTACACTTTGATACCGCTACTAATTGTAAGAGTGATTGCAAAATGACGTTTTCCAAAATGTACGCTAAAACAACGGTGGGCAACTCCCGACCCGCCAAAAATTCCTATCCGGCCCACGAGCTCTTTGGAAGAAATTATAAGTAAAAATTTTCGTCTAATTTAAATTGCATATTAAACTTATATAGCAACATGTATGTTCATTTGGTACAAGAAGGTGTCAATTTACTGCGACCAGCGGAAAAAACGTAAAATTGATTATGGCCCATATTATAAAAAAGGTTGCCCACTCTTGTGCTAGAGTTGTAATAGATAGACAAGAAATGTTTATAAAAGATTGTGGCCAAATAATAACGGAACAAAAAAAAAATTTATAATAAATGTGAAGCATAGATTGTTCAAGGCAATTAAATTCTAAAAAGCCTGGCAATCATAAATTTTCTGACTAAGATTTGGCAATCTAAGCGCATTTTCCCCGAATTTTTCTATATAAAGATGGAAAAGATCTCTGCCGAGAGAATTTCCAAAGACACTTTTATTTACGTATTTATTTATTTTTTCTCCATTGTTTTATATTGTACTCTACCTATATAGATATATAAAAAAAATTATGGAAAGGTTAACATTAAATTCAAATCAACTTTAGAGAAAAAAACGGCAATTAATTGCTGTTTACATTTAAATTCGGCTTGCAGCTATAAACAAAAAGGAAAAAAAAATAGAAAAAAGTAAGAGAACTGAGTCCAAGGATATACGAGACGAACTATGATAGGGTGTGGTTGTCACCGATAATAAATGCCTTTTATTCGGAAAAAAAAAGAAAAATTGTAATTATTCCAAATAAATAGTAATTAACTCGCAAAATCATCAATTTAATCAAAATAGAATCGACTTGGAGTCAAATTGATTTTTGTAGAGAATTTCGTTTTACTGTTGTAGAAATACGTTTATCTTTACAACCTTTTTTTCATTGCGGAATATTAGACGAACTTTACGATTTACAACGAACTTTCCGATCCACTGTTCAGTTATTCATTTGAATTTCCGTAATTTTCAAAGAAAACAAAACAAAATAGTTGTAGTAATAGTAGTAGTAGTAGTAGTAGTAGAAGAAGAAAAAGGAAAAGAAAATTTAATGGAATTCTATAAAATTGTCTAATCATTGTTCTCAATCGATTACACCACACCTGAATTGCTCGATAAAAATAAAATAAAAAAACCTAAAATCGAATTCCTTTAACTACAATTAATTTTTTTCTCCTTGGAATCGAGCAGTTTACACAAAAAATTTATAAATAACAATTGTGATTATTATGAAAAATATGAATAAATAAAAATGTCGTAAAATTAAACTTTGACCGAGACATTGAAGCTAATAATATTGTTTTAGAAATATAAATGTTCAATAATTAAACAATCGCATATTAAAATTATTACAACTAAAAATAACCGTGGATTATTGGTTTGATTATATTGTTTTCATGTTAAAGAACTTTGTTTTTTGTTCAGAAACCTTGCCAAAATGTTATAAAATAACAAATAAACGAACAACCAAAAAAATCCTACAATTGTTGAAATCGTTGTATAGGTAATCGAATTTCTATAGATTTTCGTTCAGATTTTATCCATAATTACGTACGTAAATATAAAAATACATCAACAATAAAACTTATCGTTACTGACATACAGATTGTCTTGTTATATGTATGTAGTTGAATATCATTATGGAAAAATTCTATGATCTGATGTACTTATAGTTCATAGTATGAAACTTGTAAGTGACCAAAAAACTTACAGATTATTTTATTTTAGCAATGATTGTGGTGTCACGAGAAATCGCGTGTTGCGAAACTGAATTTTTCACCGAATTTCTAGTAGTACATAAATCAACAAATAAAATAAAATGATAAATAGATAAGGCACAAAAATCTTACACGTGTGTTAAGTACTTTTATTGTTTGTATTAAAGTTGGGAACAAAAAAATAAAACAAAGAAATAATTACGAATATTAGAAATGGATAAAACAAATTAAACTATAGAACAGTATTTGTAGATTAAAAGATTTTTGTTCTTCTATCATCTATCTATGATAATAATAAATTAAAAATTAACAAACAAGAAAACCTGCAACAATTAATTAAATTACATTTGAATAATTGATAAATTATACAGGTGGTTAGTTGGATGAGGAAGAAGTAGAAGAAGCCGCTATTTGATTTATCTTTCAAAAAAAAAAATTGAAATAAAAAATTTACGAGGACAACAGCTGGTTGTATTTCAGCATTACAATAATCATTTCCGTAGGGATTGTCTTTATTGAAAATACAATAATTTTACTTAATAAATTTATCAGAAGAGAATGATGATGTTGATTTGATGGTGGTGGTGGTGGTGGTGATATAGAAAAGCTGAAATATCGATTCAAGCAAGCAGACACATGAAAAATTCCAAGCCTTGAATGATAATCGAATCATTGAGGTCACTTGTTCTCTCTCTTTCACTCTATATTCTATATAATTGGAAACTTCCACCACATTTCCTTGTTCCTATTTTATTTGTATTCCTTTATTTACAAATTAAATATAAAACAAACACATTCATCTCAATTGGATAGAAGAAGTAGCAGAAGAAGAAAAACAACAATAACAAAATCGAATTCTTTATTATTGTATGATTAGAACAAAAAAACCAAACAGAATCCTCTATTTCCACCTAATACACACTAATATACCTATGGGTATTGTTAAGCATGATTTTTAATTTATTCACCATATACCCACAATTTTGCCCCTGACTGTATATAGATTTAGTAGGTTCTATTATAATTCAACTGTTCTAATGACGAAACGACGATGCATCTTGTGGTATTTCTATTTCCTCTATAAATATTTTAATAGAATAACAACAGCGAATAGACGCAATAATAGAGATGCAAAAACAGATGTGCATCCACGCGCCGTTACACAAACCAAAGTGCCAATCTTGAACATGTCCATGATCTTATTGGAAGATATTTTCGTATGAAGACAAACATCGATTAACACAAGAATTGTTAGACGACATTTTTGACTTTCTTTACAAAACATTTGTAGATGTATTGATGGGAATTATAAAGAAATTGTAAAGAAGCGTCAATGATGACGATGTTGTTAGGATTAGGAGATAACGTGAGTTTGGTTTTTTTTTTTTATTTTTTAAAAAACAAAATAGAGATAAAACTTTTACGTTTTACATGAAAGTATAAGAACTTTGAGAGTTTTTATATGTAAAACGGATATTGACGGCCATGATTTTACTTTTAAGTATCCATACACACACCGTGCCGCACTACAAGTGGTATGATAATAACAATTAATAGACGTACAACAACAATGATTATATTTTTCCATTTCGTCAAAAACATAAATAAATCATCTAAACCTACCTGTATATCTATTTTAAAAACAACATCTGAATGCCAAAAAATTCATCAATACCTATATCTAAATTAGTAATATTTGTATGTGTATGTGTGTGAGTGTGGATGTTTTGGAAACATCAAAGAATTTTCACGTGTGTATACACGACTGAAATTCGCTGACAAATTTTCTTTTATAAATATAGGTATAATCAAATTTGATTTAGACAGAGAGAGAGAAAGCAGAAAAAAATGTTATAAAGAATTAAACAGTTTTCTGTGTTTTTTTTCCTCTTCATTTCCGGATCAAGTATACAGAAAGAAAAACCAAATGCATTGAATGGAAATATATCTTTGATCATTGATTTGGAATGAAATCCGAACAAAACGCAACAATTTCCAACAACAACAACAACAACAGAAGAAAACAATAGAAAAAATTGTCGATTTCATATTTTTGAAAATAAAATAATATAAACACACTTTCACGATCTGATAAAATCATTAATAGGGAACATTTTATTAATTCTAATGATAATAATAACAATATTAGCAATAATGATAATAGTGACAATTCGGGGAATTGCGTTATAGTTATAAATGATAAGAATAATTTGTGTTTTGGCAATATAGGCGCACTGATAAGATTAGAATGCATTCGGTTATATATTTATTATTATGTGATAACGAATTTTCAACAAACTATTATACAGAATGTCCCCAAACAAAATATTCTTTATTAATTTTTAATTTAAGACTTTTAGGATACATTCATTTTCTATATAAATTAGATTTGATTACCTATAGATAATGTGTTTATGAATTCAATTTGAACACATCAAAATACAATACACGTGCAAAAATTAGACAAACAATTTCTGTTTTAAATAAATGTATATTATGTACATAGTATTTATAGTTTATTTTATGTACATATCTAACTATATTTACATTAATAGTTACAATTATTGCATTTCATTTGTAGAATGACTTACTGCTTCAATTGCTTTCAATGCACCGTGAAATATATGATGTTGTGTTATCATAACACAACATACGTGTATCTTTGTTTATCCTTCAGTGCAATATTATGAAATTATCTAATATTAACGCGTACCTACTATTATGAGGATACCATTTAAAAATAGATTTGTTTTTAATATTTATTTGAAACAGAATCGTGGCATGTGAAATAGTAATATTGTAGTAATAAACAAAATGCAGTAAATTGTCTTTGCAGTGCCGCTATATCGCTCATATTGATCGTCTTGTAAAAAGACAACTTTTTGTACTCGTATTACAATATGTAATATCAAAGTAATGTTTATATATACATTATAAAATTAAATGTCATCTCACTAGTTGTAATCAATAGTAGAACATAAGTGTATCTTATCTTTGAAAATATTTACACAATACTGCACGTGTATGGCTTTTTTTTTATCTTAATTAACAACACTGCGCATTACGTTAAGCTTCTGAACAATTATAATGCATTTTATAAAGAAATATCATGAATCTATAAGAAACGTTGATATGTAATTAGAAAAAAAATGTGCAATTTACCAATAAAAAAGAAATTAATAGCAAAACCAGTAAAAGTCCCTCAAATACCGTTATTTCTATTTGTTGAATAAGCACAATTTTTGTACATTCATATTTGAAAATATGGAATTCCCGATTCCTTATTTGTTGTTTTTTCAAAAAAAATCTAAAGATATTTTGAATATAGTACAGTTAAAAATAAATCACTATAACTGCAGTAATTATAGTGAAACGAAACAAACTCGACGCTAATTATTCAGTTTTCTTTTTCAAAAAAAAACCAGCGTTATCAAAGTTATCGTCCAAATATTATGGTTGTTGTTGTTTTGTTAAATGTTTAAATGTTCTGTGAAGATTTGCGAAAAAAATGCTATTTTAGTATAGTTTTGGCTGCAAAAACATTTGCGATTTCCAAGCTTTTACAGCAATAGAAAAATAAGTAGGTACCTTGGAGTAAATATCAACAATTGAAGATGATAATAATAGTGTGTTATTGTGAAAAACTAAATAAATTATTCAAAAACCATGACCATACCAACTATAATTAAGAATGACCGACCAATAGAGCGCAAATACTGCTATAAATAATTATAAAACACTGTAGTAGAAGTACTTAATATAAGAAAAATGCTGTTTCTGTTGTTCTAAATTCTCATTCATAAAGACAGCTAAATTTTATTTTTTTTTCCAATAGGTATTTTTTTTTTTTTTATTAATATTTTTCGGGCGGCAACACAACAAAAAGTCCAAGTTCAACAGCCGTTGTCAAGAACAAGGCCAGAAAATTTTACGTCGCATATGTTTTACCAAAAATACGCATATACGCACTTATTTATTAACTGTTTCTTTTACAAACAACGTAAATCTATAACCGAACTTTTACCATATAAAGGTGAATGAAACCTTACAGGAAATGTTAAAACACTATTACTACACACACACACACATCGACATGAATGTATTTAGTTTCGTTTTCATTTCTATAAAGATTCTATTGAAATTTTGTTAACTGAATTACCAAGTTTAATTAAGGAAATTTATTAATTAGTTTTGCAAATATCATTATCATTGTTTTTTCTTTCTTTCTTTTTTTTTTAACAAACATAGGGCGACACTTTGACTAGACAAAACAACAAATATCCATGTTGTATACATAGATAAACGGAAGTCTGTACAACATCCTCTTATTATTGTAAATGAGCAACCTATAATACAAGTGAAATCGTTATTATAATTAAAAATTGAAATGTGTTATAATAATTAATGTAAATTTTAACAAACGCCTCGTTAGTATCCGTATTATTATCACATATAGACTACGCAGTTATTATAACTACAACAATCATAAATAATAATAATAATAATAATAATCACTCATTATTGTTAATAACAAGACAATTAGAACCTATAGCAAAAACGGATCTTTAAAAACATCTCAATTCGCAGGAGGAAGAGAGCAAAACTTGAAAACATAAAATTAAATCACAAATTTCTATTCTAAAAACTTAAGAAATAACAATGTGTGATAAATATGGATAACAGTTATTCTCTACCGTGGGGCCGAAACCGGTCAATTTGTGATGAAATTTCGCAAAAATCAATGCGTCATATTATAGTCTATCTTAAAGGGGGAATAAAATTGCCCTTTTTGCTCCCCAGACGCCAATATTTAATATAAATAATAATAGAGACGAGTTGTTAAATATTTTTTTTTTATTAAATAAATAAGGCGTCGCGACAATTGTGCATTGATTTGTGTTGCTGACGTATATAGTTGTTTTCCATTGCATTCATAAATAACAACAATAATAATAATTTAAAAGATACACGCAACTGAAAAATATACGAAAACAATAAAATAACAACAAAAGAGTTCAAATTACAAAAACACACACACACACAACATTTAATAAACAAACAATTTAGGTCAATGCTGGTAAATTGGAGAATTTATTAATAAAAGGATAAAATTTTGATAATTTATTAAAAAAAATAATAATAAAACTGTGCTTCAGGCATGGCGAAGGTGGTGTTCGCCACAGGTGCAGATACTTGCGCATAGACGATAAGTAATACCTTGCCACTGGCATCAAGTATCCTAAGTACGGCTCTGCAGTATACCTTCAAAATCTTTCCATTTAAAGTTTCTTATGATTATATTTCAACATAAAAAACAACCAGAAATGGCTTATGGGAGATGTGTCAGTCAAATTATTTGCACAAACTTATCAATTATGATATTTTTAATACTGAGAGTAAATTACAATTAAAATGAATAAATTTCACAGTGGCGTAGCTACGGTGGGTATTATCTGTTAGTAGAATTTAAATTAGCACCTAATAGCTGGATTCTTTTTCCTTTATTCATTAGACCTTAATGAGAGGCGTCGGATAGCACTGCTACGCCATTGACAATACAGTAAATAATTATGATGAGCCAAAATAAAGCTTTCTTCTAACCCCACTTTGATTTTCTACGATTAGTTGATTTATGGTCCATTTAAATTATATGTTAATGTTATAAATTTATACAATATATGGAAGGCATTTATTTGATGATAAAACTGTTATCTGATGATCTAATTTTAAGGAATTTCAATAAAATAAACAGTAAATCTATTATAATTATTATTATTATTATTAATAGTAATTTTATATTAAAATTTGATAATAAAAGCAGGATTAATATCTACAATCTATGGCTACAATCTTAATTAATTTTCAACTTCAAATTAGTTTATAATTGAACAATGCTTATTTGCCCACCATTGTTGACACAACTGACGCTTTCTTATTATGAAAATAGCAAAGACTTATTTTTATTTAGAATATTCGATATTAAAATCAACTAATTATTATAATGACTACATATACATGAAACATTCAATTAACCCAACAATAACACTAATTAGATAGATTTATCAAATTCAAATTACTAACATAATTGCGGCACAGTTACATGACACAAACATTAGAAAAACAACGATTTGAAGAATATCACGTGATTTACGTTTTCTCATTCTATGTCACCACTAATGTTTTATTACGATGAATGATATGTTAAATTGTTGAATTTTTAGAGGAGCAAAAAAAACTGTTTTCAACTTCTAGTTTGAAAATTATCCAAAAGTATAAAAAATAAATAACAACGATAAAACAAAAAAAAACTAAAATAGGTGTAATAATTTAGAAATGAAACACGTGTCACCATTGTTGGTTTTAAAAATTAATTTTTTTTTTTTTGATTAACGTCAAATCTGTCAATTCTAATCAGAGTTTTTCCACCCTCCATCATCATTCATTCAAATTTAATTTTATTAACCTCATCAATACCATCATCAATGTTACACCTCCTTCTCTCATCTTGTCATTTTTGATTAAAATTGACAAAATACTAATTGTTAAACATTGATTTTCCAACAATACAAAGATAGACATATCTATAGAAAGAGGAAAAAAGAATCGAATGATAATGAATTGAATAACAGATTTATTATTAATTTGATCCTGTTATGTGTGCGGGAGTAATGAATTTTGGTTTTTTTTTTCAATAAATCGCTTAAAAATACGACCTCGTCAATCAATTGTCGATAGCCTCTGAAATGAAAATATTGTAAATTCGATATTTTAATTATATTAATATTGTGATAAAAATGCACAAATAAACAAAATCAATTATATCCTAGATAGGTACTACTATTATTTTTTTGTTTGAACCAAAGTACCTCTCACACCATACATACACAAAACTAACAACAATAACAGAAAACAACAAACAACAAACAACAACAACAACGCCCATTTTCATTGAGTTTATTTTCGAAACAACATTCTCTCTCACTAGTCCCTGGCAAACCGCACTCTACATAATTGTTATGTTGATTTAAACGAAAATAGAGTCTCTAACACCTTTAAACGAAAAGAAAAATTAATGTTGTTTTTTTTTTGGTTTGGTTTGTTGTTGTTAATGTTCAC